>PVHX01010695.1:37153-68620 GCA_004024805.1 Geosciurus inauris | reverse complement strand
GTCTACATGTCTATTTTGATGCCAGTACCATGCCGTTTTTGTTACTATAGCTTTGTAGTATAATCTGAAGTCAGGTAATGTGATGCCTCCTGCTTCACTCTTCTTGCTAAGGATTGCTTTGGCTATTCTAGGTTTCTTATTCTTCCAAATGAATTTCATGATTGTCTTTTCTATTTCTATAAGGAATGACATTGGGATTTTAATTGGTAATGCATTGAACCTATATATCGCTTTGGGAAGTATGGCCATTTTGACAATATTGATTCTGCCTATCCAGGAGCATGGGAGATTATTCCATCTTCTTAGGTCTTCTTCAATTTCTATCTTCAGTGTCTTGTAGTTTGCATTGTAGAGGTCTTTCACCGTTTCTTATTATAGTTAGAATAAAATATAGGCTCCTTATCATGAAAAATAGAGTCATCTCATGAGGTCTTTCTGGAATCTTCAGTGAGAAACTGGTAAGGTATCTGGAAGGAAAACTGGAACTGTGAGGGTTTCTATACGTCTACAGAACTTATGGAAAGTCCTAAGGAAACCTATGGTTTCCTTAATCTCAAATTAGCCCATATTCTGTTTCCAGCCATTCTTCAAGATTATATACACCAGCTGACAGTTCTAGCAATACATTGTTGGGTTCAAGAAATGTAATTTGATTTTCAGACATTTTTGTTACTGTAAGGATAAGATTTATGACTTTTGATTACTTAACATATCACAGATAAAACATGAAGTCAGTTTCTTAATTTTAAAACAGTGTTTAAAAACTTGTTTAATTTTATTCATTCTTCATTCTTTCCGTTTCTATATTCTTTTTTCCTCCTCTGATTTTTTTTCCATTTTATCATCCATTTTCTTTGGGAAATGCTTTTGTTGAATACAGAAAACCAATGTGATTAATTCTATTTCATAGTTTTAATCTTATTCCTACATCTTCTATAGACTGTTTTAATTTCTTTATATAGAATAATTTATGTAATTTTAATATATTGAGTAGTTTTATATATTGAATAATTTATAGTTTATCAGATCTACATTGTATTGTTTCTACTCATTCTTTCTTAAACAATATATATAGATTCTATAGGGTAATTAAAATTTAATAAATAAACAAAAAGAAAGAAAAATAGAGTCTTCTTTTAGACTCTCTGGGACCAAGCATTTAACGGTCTTTCTGATCTCATCTCCTGCTATGCTCTTCTGGGGGAATGTTACAAAAATCTCTGTTTTCACCCTATCTTAGCCAAACCTTCAGCATCTGCTAAACTCTGGACCTTCATACTGTAGGAACTCTTACTCAATGTCTTCACATGTCACCATGCAGCTTTCACCTGGAGTGTCGCCTCCTTAGAGAAGTCTTCCCTGCCCACTCAAGCTAAGGAACAATGTCCATTATCCCTACCCACCACTTCTGGCCATGACTCCACTCCACTGTGCTATTTTGTTACCATAAAATAATTACTAGTATCTGAAAAGAACTTACTTGTGTGTTTTTGGCCTATGCTAATTTATGTTCTATACTAAGTAGGCACTAAGATGATATTAGGGGGCTGGGATTGTAGCTCAGCGGTAGAGCGCTTGCCTCGCATGTGTGAGGCCCTGGGTTCGATCCTCAGCACCACATACAAAAAGCAATAAAATAAAGATATTGTGTCCATCTACAACTAAAAAAATGTAAAAAAAAAAAAAAAGATGATATTAGATGTACAGGATTTTTATTAGGGGAAATCCCTGAGAAAGCAGAAAAGAAGGCAAATTTGAGAAAGTCATCATGCATGATTCAATTTGGACCCTGAGTAAAGGAGGAAAAATGTTGGATTGAAGTGAACTAGATAGACTATTGTGAAGTCTAGAATGTTTGGCAAAACCTCAGCGAGTTCCAGAGCCATGTCTCCCAAGAATGGACTTGTCATGGTATACCTGCCTCAGTCAGTGTCCTTCAGGGAACCGTCAATGAAGTAAATCCTGGTGCAAATGTTACAAAGGATTTCACAGCACAGAATCTGAGGTCCTCAGTCAATTTGCTCCCATCCTTGGAGATCTATCAGACATACTCTCATGCCTACCACAAATTTTAAGATCAAGGACTGTGTTACCCTTCTAATAGCAATAATTTACACAAGAAGATTCTCAAGATATACTTGTGGAATATGTGAATGAATAATCAAAAGAAAGAAGACCCTTGTTCAGGTGGAAGAGCAGAATTTGGAAAATATTTTCTCTCATTCTAGGCATTTAGTGCTCCTGCTGTTTCTTGACTAGGATCACTATTTTATACTGTCTTTTTATACTGCCTTTTAGACCATAAACCCAGAAGAATAAAATAAATTGCATATTATTGATTGGACTTCTAAGGCACATTTATGTTCCTTCTGCAACAATTGTCCTTTAACCTATTTATTTGCTTATTTATTTATGTATTTATTTATATTTGGTTTGGACCTGATGTAAAGAACAGAAACGTTTACCCATCACCATGCAGAAGAAATTGTGTTAACCATTCCCCAATCAGATATATTAGACAAAGTGAATTTTTTCCCTTTAAGAGCAGTTGCAAAAGAGAGCAGAAAAACAAAAGCATATGCTCTTCCATAAAGATGAAGACTGAGAATCAATTTTGTATTCAGCAAATGTTATATAAAGAAGAGCAATGCATTCATGGAACCAATGTATGATATAATAATCAATAAAAGTGTGGGATATTTATATGAAGGAGTTGAGTTTTATCAGAAAGGACAAACATCTAACTTGACCATCTTACAAAAATGCTAAAAAACAGAAGAGACATCTTAAAATAAGCCTCAGTGCATGCAAGACAGCCAAAATACTAGAAACCACATAAAATTATTTTTAAATGTTATACTTTGAAGCTGATAGCTTGAGATCAAAGACAGCAGTGAATTGCTTATCTAAAATATCTCCTTAGAAATTTGGATGACAAAAATAAACAACTTTGTTCTTAGCCTTAATCATTTTCCCTAAAACCAAAACAAGATAGTACAAGTTGT
This sequence comes from Geosciurus inauris, assembly GCA_004024805.1. Lineage (NCBI taxonomy): Eukaryota > Metazoa > Chordata > Mammalia > Rodentia > Sciuridae > Geosciurus > Geosciurus inauris. The sequence goes on along the minus strand of PVHX01010695.1, from coordinate 65,615 downwards.
CCATAGATGGAGTCAAATATAGTGAGCAAGTGAAGAAAAACTGGTAGGAAATAAGAGAACCTGCTACAGTGAAATATGTAATGCAGCATAGCTGGTTTTATGTAAATGGATCTTCAACTTGAAACCCCAGGGCCTTCCTGCTAAGTAGTGGATTTGTTTCCTTCTATGTCCTTTAACTGGAGCCTTTTGACTCAGGAATCAGAGGGGCTACAGATTGGAATCTTCAAGTTATTTTGATTCAGCAATTAGAAGGATTATAGTGCTTGAAGACAGGTGGGAAGTAGGAAGAAATGATTAATCATAAAAGAAGAGATGGAAATTGGGATGCATGTGTCCTATAACATCACTGTGTTTTTCACAGGTAAAAATTAGATGAGTGAGAGAGAAATTGACAGTATGAGAGAGAGAAAGGACAGCAGCCTGATAATAGTGGAGGGTTCTTATAGAGGGAAGAGCAAAAACTTGCTTGCATGCTAATTTTTCCTAATGTAATTTTTTTATAAACCTGGTTTATATACAGAGTCCCTAAATCCATTTCAGAATCTCTAGGATTGGGAACCTTTTGATTCAGGAACCAGAGGGGCTACAACATGGGATCTTCAAGCTGTTTTAATTCAGGAATTTGATTCCAGCTTGATTTCCAGGACTTTCACACTGATTCTGAGACTCCAACACTAGAAAATTCATATCAACACATGCCACTATCATTGTGGATACAGGTAATGGACACTTCTGTTTGTCAGGTTGAAATCAGTAAAAGGTATACCTGACCACACTGCTTTCATTCCTTGAGATGTCTTTCTGAAATACTACTTCACAGTGGTGAATTATTCTCATCTTTATATGGTAAAAGGAAGAAGAGGCCCAAGTCAGACGGTAAATACCACACAGGCATTTCAGAGGCATGATAAAGAGGAATGGGGGTTGCCAAGCCAAAGAAAATAACAAAATATATATAATTTTAGAACAATTTTTGTTCACAACAATATTAAGAGAAAAATACAGAGATTTCCCATATGCCCATTGCCCCCATGCATGCAGAGCTCCCCACATTATTGATGTCCTCCACCAAAATGGTAGCTTTGTTACGATTTCTGAATCTACATTAATACATCATAATCACTCAAAGCCTATAGTTTATTAGGGTTCACTCTGATGTATATGGTTTGGACAAATATATACTGACATATCTACCATAACAATATCATGTAGAATATTTTCATTGTCTCAAAATCCTCTGTGCCAGGCCTATTCAATCTCTGGCAACAACTGATCTTTTTACCTTCTTGTAGTTTCACCTTTTCCAGAATGTAATATAGTTGGAGTCATATAACATATGGCCCTCTCAGAATGCCTTCTTTAAATATGCATTTAAATTTTAATTTTTATAATATTCTTTTAATAATATGCATTCCTCCATGTCCTTTCATAGCTTGATAGCTCATTTCTTTTTAGGGCTGAATAATATTCCATTTTCTGTATGTAGTACACCTACTGAAGTTCTTTCTTGACAATTATTAACAAAGTCGCTAAAAACATCCACCCATGTGTGGTATTTTGTGTGAATATCTAGTTTTAAACCACTTTGTGTAGATACCAAGGAGTGTGATTATTAGATCAGATGGTAAGGGTAGGTTTTGTTTTATAGAAATTGCCAAAATGTCTTCCAAAGTGTCATTCTCATTAGCAATGAACAAGAGTTTCTGTTATTTCACATTCTCTCCAGCCTTGGTATTGTCAGTGTTCTGAATTTTAGTCATCCTATAAGTGTACAGAGGTATCTCATTGATTTCACTAGTGACATATGATGTAGGCAATATAGGCAATCTTTGCAAATGCTTATTTACTATCTGTGCATCTTCTCTGGAGAGGTAACTGTTAAAAGTCCTTGGGCTAGTTTTCATTTGACTCATTTGTTTTCCTATTGTCAAACTTTTAGAATACTTTTAATAGTTTGGATGACAATCTTTCCTGACTTTTGCAAAAATTTTCTTAGTCTGCAGCTTGAATTCACATTCTTTTTACATTTTTCCCCAGAGACCAAGTTTTAAATTTTCATGAAATCCAGCTTATCAATTATTTCTTTCATAGATCATGACTTTTGTGTTCTATCTAAAAAGTCACCACCGTACATAAGGTCATCTAGTTTTCTTCTATATTACCTTCTAGGAGTTTTATGATTTTGTTTTACTTACACTTATCTTAATATGTGTTTTACTTATCTTAATATCTCCTTATCCATTTGGGGTCAATTTTTGTGAAGAGTGTAAGGTATGTGCCTGGATTGATTTTTTCTAATTGTTCTAGCACCATTTCTTGAAAATACCACCGCTGCTCAATTGTGTTGCCTTTGTTACTTTGTCAAACATCAGTTGAATATTGATGTGTGTCTATTTCTGGGTTCTCTATGCAATTCCATTGTTCTTTCATCAGCACCACACTGTCATGATTACCATAAGGAGTCCTGAAGTTAGGTAGTGTGTCTTCCAACCTTGTTCTTCCTCAATATTGCATTGGCTGTTCTGTTTTTGTTTGTTTGTTTGGTTTTTGTGATACTACTGGGGTTTGAACCCAGGGACACCCTACAACTGAGCCACATCCCCAACCCTTTTTTATATTTTATTCAGAGACTTAAACCCGCCAAGTTGCTTAAGACCTTGCTACATTGCTCAGGCTGGCTTTGAACTTTTGACCCTCCTGCCTCAGCCTCCTGAGCCTCTGGTATTACAGGTGCACACCACCACATTGCACACCTGTTCTGGGTCTTTTGCCTTTTATTTATTTGGGGGGAGGGGTTACCAGGGATTGAACTCAGAGGTACTCCACCACTGAGCCACATCTCCAGCCCTATTTTATATTTTATTTAGAGACAGGGTCTCACTGAGTTGCTTAGCACCTCACTTTTGCTGAGGCTAGCTTTGAACTCACTATCCTTCTGCCTCAGTCTCTCAAGGCATTAGGATTGCAGGCATGTGCTACTGCACCCAGTGGTCTTGTGTCTTTTGATATAAACTTTAAAATCTGTTGGTTGATACCTATCAAATAATTTTCTGGGATTTTGATTGGGATTGCATCTAATCTATAGGTCAAGTTGGAAAGAACTGACATCTTCACAATATTTAGTCCACCTAACCATGAATATAAACTCTCTCTTTATTTATTTAGTTCTTTGATTTCATTGTCAAAATTTTTTAGATATCCTTGATGTTGTAGTTTGGATCTTGAATGTCCTCCAAAGACATAAGTGTTAATAACATGTTTAATAGCACCCCTGGGAGGAGGGGTGCTGTTAAGAGGTAGTGTGCCCTTTAAGAGGTGGGGCTTAGTGAGAGGTCTTTAGGGAATAGGATGCGGGGCTTGGTAGGAGGTCTTCAGGTTATTGGAGATGTACCCTTGAAGGGTTTATTGGTTTCTTGATCACTTCCTCCTTCTTTCTCCTGTTTCTGTCCATGAGGTGAACAGTTTTGCTCCACCATGTGATCCTGCTGTGATGTGCTGCCTTGCACAGGGCTAAAGCAACTGGATTAGAACATCCCAAAATGTGAATCAAAATAAATCCTTTTTCTTCTAAGTTTATTACCTCAGACAATTTTTCATAGTGATGAAAAGCTAGCTAATACACACATATTGACCTTGTACATGTTTTGTTAGATTTATACCTAAATATTTCATTTGAGGGATGCTAATGAAAATGGTATTGTGGTTTAAATTTCAAATTTCACTTGCTGTTTTATAATATGTAGAAAAGTAATTGAGTTGTATGTATTAACTTTGTGTTCTGCAATATTGTTATAATTATTTATTAGTTCTGGGAGCTTTTTGTTAATTTTTAAATATTTTCTACATTGATGATCATGTCATTTAGGGGAAAAGTTTTATTTCTTCCTTCCCAATAAGTACTTCTTTTATTTGTTTTTTAAACTTATTACATTAGCTAGGACTTACATTATTATGTTATAAGGGATTGGTGAAAGGGGACATCCTGCCTTGTTTCTGATCTTAGTGAGAAAACTGGTGGTTTTTCTCACCATTAAATATACTATGATGATTAGTATGGTTAAGTTTAAAGTATCTTGTGTTTCTTCTATTTGTTCCATTGTTATTTCCTCTTTCTTTTTCTATATTTTTAAAGCTTTTGTATTCTATTTTATCTCCTTTATTGTTGTGCATATTTCATTATTTTACTGGTTGATTTGGAGTTCATAGTACATACATTTAAGTTATCTTAGTCTTACTTCAAATGATATTATACAACTTTTGCATAAAAATCTTTTAACAGTATACTTTCATTTTCTTCTTCCTAGATGTTGTGCTATTACAGTAATATACTTTACAAGTGCTACTAAACCCATACTACATTGATATTACTTTTATTTAAATAGGTATATTTTACGAAACTTTAAATAAAAAATGTGTATTATCATTTTCTATGCTTTTCTTGACTTTGTATTGATTCATATTTCTGTCTAGTAGCTTTTTCTTTGTGTCTGAAGGACTTCCTTTAAAATTCATTGTAACATGGGTCTGTTGTTGATGAATTCTTTTAGGTTTTGCATCTTATTGGCTAATCGTTCTTTTAATTTTGAACACTATTATTGCTAGGTACAGAATTGTAGGTTTACAGTGTTTTCTTTAGTACTTTATACTTTACGATACTACTTTATTATCATCTCATTTGCATTGTTTCCCATGATAAAAGTCATTCTTTACCTGGGTCCTTCTGTACTTTTTCTCTGGCTGCTTTTAAGATTTTCTTTTTATCACTGGTTTTGAGCAATTTGGTTTTGATGTTCTTCAGTGTTAACCCATGTGCTGAGGGTTAATTGAGCTTGTTGAGTCTGCAGGCTTTTTTTCCAAATTTAGAGAATTTGTAGTCATTATCCACAAATGTTTTTCCTGCCCCTTCACTCCTTTCCTCCAGGTACTCCAATCACAAATATATTAGTTCACTTAAATTGTCCCACAAAATATTTATGTTGCATTCCACTTCTGTATTTTTCCTTTTGCTTTTTGTTTTGGATAGTTTTTATTAAAATATCTTTGAATCTGTTTATCTTTTCTTCTTCAATTTCTAATCTGTAGTTAATCTCATTTGATGTATTTTTCATCTCAGAAAGTGTAGTTCTCATTTCTGGAAGTTTTAAGTCTTCTTTATATCTTCCATAACTATTTAATTTTGGAATGTATGAAATATAGCTATAAAATTGTCTTCATGTTCTTGTTTACAATTATATCTGTGTCAGTTCTTAGCACATTTACATTGATTATTTCTCCTTATTTTAAGTAATAATTTCCTGATTTGTGTGTGTGTGTATGTGTGTGTGTGTCTGGTAACCTTTCTTGTATTTCTGACATTGGGAATTATCCTTTCTTGGACTCTGGATATTTTTTAATTTCTATAAATATTGTTGATCTTTTTTCTGGGAAGCATTTAAATTATAATAATTATAATTTTGGGTCTTGCTTTTATAATTCACAAATTAGAACCAGAGCAGTGCTCATCATATGCTAATTATTTCCCACTACTAAGACGAGATCCTTTTGAGTACTTTACCCAGGGCTTTGGGAATTATAAGGTTTTCCAATATGATTAGTAGGAACTACTTCTATATCCATGTGAGCACTGAGTACTTTCCCCTCTAATTCTTTAAGTGATTATTTCCCTAAACTTGAGTAGTTTTCTCACATGTAATAATGAGGAGCACATATGAAGATAATCGTGACCATCACCACACACTGGATCCAAACTATACTTCTCCAATTTTCTGACAATATATTCATCAGTAAGGCAATATGTCATTATAATTAGTACTTTACTGCTGTTTTCAATTTACTGATAGGCTTCATTAGTATGACTTGGCTACATTCTTTGCTTGAAGGAGAAAGTTCATTCTATTTTATTCTTTTGCTCTAGATCCCAAGGAAAATCCTATTGTTTGAATAGCAAATGTGGTCTGTAAGCTGAGGTTATGGTTTGGAACTGAAATATTGAAGGAAGTACAAGGGTTTGGCAAGGGTTTGTGAACTGAGAAAATGAATAAAGGCAAGGAAACTGTCAGAAAAGAAATTTGGAGAAACTTAGATATCTAATGGCAAACTTTGTGGGGTATCTGAATCATCTTACTAAGTGCATGAACTCTCAAAATCTTCAGTTAAACTTTTGTTACTCATTACATTTCCTTTTGGAAATTAAATTTTTTGTCCTGGTACACATTATTTTAACAGTTAACTTTTTTAAAAAAGCTTTATTTTAAAAAATTGTTTGTTCTTTTTAGATATACATGACAGTAGAGTGTATTTTGGCATAGTGTGTATACATGGAGTATAACTTATTCTAATTAGGATCCTATCCTTGTTTTTGTAAATGATGTGGAGTTATCCTGGTCATATATTCATATAAAAGGAAAGAAAAGTTATGTCCAATTAATTCTACTGTCTTTCCTGTTCCCCATTCCTCTCCCTTCCCTTTATTCCCCTTTGTCTAATCCAATGGACTTCTATTCTTTCCCTCCCCATCCTTCTTTGTTGTGGGTGAGCATCCACATATCAAAGAAAACATCCAGCCTTTGGTTTTTTGGTACTGGCTTATATCACTTAGCATGATATTCTCCAGTTCTATCCATTTACCTGCAAATGACATAATTTCATTCTTCTTTAAGGCTAAGTAATATTCTGTTGTGTATGTATACCCCATATTCTTTATCCATTCACCTCTGAAGGGCACCTAGGGTGGTTCCATAGCTTGGCTATTGTGAATTGAGCTGCTATAAACATTGGCTTTGTCACTATATTATGCTGATTTAAAATCCTTTCGGTATATACCAAGGAGTGGGATCACTGGGTCAAATTGTGGTTCCATTCCAAGTTTTCTGAGGAATCTCCATACTGCTTTTCATAGTGGTTGCAATTTTCAGTCCCACCAGCAATGTACGAGTGAAACTTTTCTTCACATCCTTGCCAGTATTTATTGTTACTTGATTCTTGATAATTGTCATTCTGACTGGAGTGAGATGGAACTCAGTGTAATTTTAATTTGCATTTCTCTGCTAGAGATGTTGAACATTTTTTCATATATTTGTTGACCATTTGTATTTCTTCTGTGAGGTGCCTGTTCAGTTCCTTTGCCCATTTATTGACTGGGCTATTTGTGGGGGTTTTGTTGTTGTTGTTGTTGTTGTTGTTGTTTTTGGTGTTTAGGTTTTTTTGAGTTCTTTGTATATCCTGGAGATTAAAGCTTTATCTGAGGTACAGGTGGCAAAGATTTTCTCTCATTCTGTAGGCTCTCTCTTTGCATTCTTAATTATTTTCCTTGCTGTGAAGATTTTTAGTTTGATACCATATCATTTATTGATTCTTCATTTTACTTCTTGCACTTTAGGTGTCTTGTTGAGGAAGTCTGTTTCTGACCCAACATGATGGAGAGTTGGGCTCACTTTTTCTTTTAGTAAATATAGGGTCTCTGGTCTAATACCAAGGTCCTTAATCCACTTTCAGTTGAGTTTTGTGCAGGGTGATAGATAGGAGTTCAAATTCATTCTACTACAAATGGCTTTGCAGTTTTCCCAGCACCATTTGTTCTAGAAGCTATCTTTTCTCCAATGTATGTTTATGGTACCTTTGTCTAGTGTAAGATAACTATTTACATGGGTTTGGATCTGTCTTCTATTCTGTTCCATTGGTCTTCATGTCTATTTTGTGCCAATACCATGCCATTTTTATTACTATAGCTCTGTAGTATAGTTTAAGGTCTGATATCGTGATGCCTCCTGCATCAGTTGTCTCACTGAGGATTGCTTTGGCTATTCTGAGCCTCTTATTTTTTCAAATGAATTTCATGACTGCTTTTTCTATTTCTATGTAGAACATCATTGGAACTTTAATAGAATTGCATTAAATTTATATAGCACTTTTGGTAGTATGGCCATTTTGACAATATTGATTCTGCCTATTAGGAGCATGGGAGGTTTTCCCACCTTCGTACGTCTTCTTCAGTTTCTGTTTTTAGTGTTCTGTAGTTTTCATTGTAGAGGTCTTTCACATCTTTTGTTAGATTGATTCCCAAGTATTTAATTTTTTGAGGCTATTGTGAATGAGATAGTTTTCCTGATTTTTGTTTCAGCTGATCTATCATTGGTGTATAGGTATGCAATTGATTTATGGTTGTTGATTATTGAAAATTAATTTTTTTAGAAACATAATATAGTAATGAGTCTAATCTATTGAGGGTACAGGTTGTAAATAGAGATTTCCCTAAGAGGATCAGTCATATTCTGGTTGCATATTTCTTTAAAATATTTATTACATACAGTTAAATGACTGCTTTTCCTCTAAACTGTTAAAATAAATGGAGATTTTTTTTTTAAAAAAATTGAATAAAAGGGAGTCTGGATACTTAAACAGGGCAGGTTTAGGGTTTAAAGAAAGTAAGCAAATTCTGTCTGTTCAAAAAATTGTGCTCCCAAACCCTTTCCTTTACTCTGCTTCCAGGATATTCTGGACAGTTGTATCCTTTTGTTGCAGTAGATTCAAGCATTCCTCTCTGAAGAGACTATAAGTCCCAGAGGAATATCCTGTACATACCAATATTGTAGGGTCCCTGAACAAAATGTTAGGGCATATTCTGATCATCTTACTATAAGGATGACCAGTTGACAAGCTCTGCATAAATACAAGAGACATCCATCTAGCTTTATAGTTCTCAATCTGAAAAATAATCAAAATAGTCTCATTCTGGACTGGGGTGGTGGCTCAGCGATGGAGCACTTGTCTAGCATGTGTGAGGCAATGGGTTTGATTCTCAGCCCTGCATATAAATAAATGAATACAATAAAGGCCCATCAACTACTAAAAATATATACAAAAAATTAGTCTCATTCTGATAATCAAAAATCATCACATAAGCTTCAACATGAAAAGTAAAGATCCAAATCAAAACAAAGAAAAAAATTTAAAAATAAAGACAATGAGGAGTAAAAAACTATAATTAATATCTTCAGAGAAAGAAAAGATATCATATACAGGAGACAAGAATGAATCAGTTTATAAGACAGAGTATTTATAGAAAATAAAATTTGAGCACAAAGAAAAGAAAGGGAAAGGAATATAAAGTGTAATTTTGCAGAAAGTAAAATATGAAGAAACAGAAAGCAGGAAAGAAACATTTTCAAAAATTACAGAATCAAACCAAGAAATTCAACATATGACTAATAGGAATTCCAGAAAGAGAAAATGACAATGTAGAATTTTTTTAATCCACAACAGGACACAAGTTTCCAGAATGAAAGAATCTGCTATGTTGCCTACAATTATGAATGAAAGAGGAAAAAAAGATTCACCAAAGAATATCATAATGAAACTTCAGATGCTTACGTTTCTAAAGGGAATAAAACAAATGAACAACAGCAACAACCACAACAGGAAATAAGCCAAAGATTGTGAATAAGAAAGGCATCGGAGTTCTTAAAAGAAATTTTGAAAGCCAGAAACAGTGGATCAATGCATTAGACATTATAAGAGAAAGTTATTTGCTACTCTTCATCAAACAATTAAGTTTGATGAATAAAGGGAGGAAAAATAAAGATGTTTCACATAAGCTGTCAATCTCAAGAAATTGCTAGAAGATATCTATCTACACAACTGTCAGAGTTAAACCAAGAGGAAGGCAAGAAAATGGCTCCAGCACAGGAAATTCTAGAGAAAATATTTGGAGGAATAGAACGTGTCTATACCCAAGAAATATCTAGAGAAAACAGTTCAAACTGCAACAAAAGGACTCCTGGATTGAAAAAAAGAAAGGAAATAGGAAAGAGGTAGGAAGGAAGGAAAAAAGGAAATGCTTCTGGTTATATGAAAAATGGAATTGAAATGAGGATTCTTTCATATCTACTACTAAAGGAGGGGAAGTTTGTGTAACTATGATACCACTGGTAAATAGAAAATGAAGCAAATAAAAGAATGAAATAGTAATAAAGAAAAACAAAATTTGTATAAAACCAAACTATCATAGTGCTTTACCTGCCTAACAGTGAACAATACTTATACAGATATGATAAGCATTAAATGGTCATTTAACAAAAACGATGATAGTAAGTTTCATTACCAGGAATGCATCACCATTCTTGGAGGGAATCACGAGAGCAGGCACATCACACAAGTTTATGGTTTCTATGATGAGTGTTTAAGAAAATGTGAAAATTCAAATGTTTAGAAATATTTTACAGACCTTCCCTCACTGCCTTGTGGATAGGCAGATCTTCTGTTGACAGAGTGGCCTTTCACCATCCATAGATACACTGGATCACAGCAGAGCACTTGATCGCCTGCAGGTTCTCCATGAGGGTCCAAGATCCAGATGATCATGGTGGTTGGGGTATATCTCCTCCAGGAGCTGGTTACACATGTGGGCAAAATATTCCTGAGACATTTAATCATGCCAGTGGCCTCACATTGGTGTCTAGATCTTGCCAGCTGATGATGAAGGTATATAACTGGTGCTATGATTGGAATGTAGTAGCAATTTTCATTTCTCCAAACTATTGTTATCATAGTATAACCAAACTGCAATCATAGAATTTGATGATAGTCTAAAATATTCTTTCTTGCAGTTTTATCCAGCACCTAGTAGAGGCAAATCACACGTTACTGGTGATACTCCAGACTACCTCCTGTAATGACATTTTAAACTTATACAGTATTTCCATGAACCATATATTGGCCTAATAGAAATGGAAAGAGCAAGAGTAACTCCAAAGTGTCAGAAAATAGTTAACATTCAAAAATTTGTTTTCACATGGACCAAAAGATGTAGCATATAAAAATACAAAGGCCCTTTTTTTTAACACAATGATTTTTTTTAAATTTTATTTCTTTATTTTTATGTGGTGCTGAGGATCAAACCCAGTACCTCACACATGCTAGGTGAGCACTCTACCACTGAGCCACAACCCCCGCCTGAATACAAAGCCTCTTATCAACAGCTGTGATCACTTTAGAATGAACCAGTTCTTTGCATGCTGAAGCAGCATTGTTGGTCAAGAAACCAGTTTCTGGCATAGCCCTATTTGTAGTTACTTTTGCTTTCTCTAAGAGACTGCAGATAAGATGTAAACATTCACACCTTCTGAATACAATTTAACTTCCATTTAGCTATAGCTTTACTCAGCATGACTGTAGGTAAGGATAGCAACAAACAATCATTGGAGCTTCATGAACATTTTTAAAAATAAGTACCAAGGCCTCCCTCTCTACTTGTGAGTTTTGAAATCATTTTGTTTATTTTCAAGGAAATCATTTAATTTAATTGTATGATTTGTCTGCATTCAGTTTATTCCCTTCTCAAATCTCAGCCCCATGTTGTTCTTTGTTATTGTCAGAAACTTGTGAGTTGTTTTGAACAGAATTGTTTTTCCCCCTCCTGTAAGACAATGTTACTTCACAAGAACACTGCAGTGTTTTTTATAATAAACCTGTGAATTAAAAAAAATGATGATAATAAATTAAGAAATTAGAATAAAGGGATGCAGGGTAGGGAAGAGAAGCAGAGAAGACAAGAAAAATCTCCATTGCCATAACATGAAGTCAATAGATATGTCTTAAATAGGTAAATCTAAAGATAAGCATATATACATACTATTTACAAATATGAAGATACATTCCAGAGGAAAAATCTAAGAGTACCAGAGCATGAGAAGGGGTATATCTTGGGACTATTTTTCCTTCATAAGTCTCATAGTTGCATTTAAGCTTTTAAACTATGCATTGTTATTTGACAAAAATAAGAATTAATTTAAAATAGACTAAAATTATCACTGATCTTCAGTACTGTAATATTGATAGGAAAACTTCCTAACGTACCTTCTTTATTGTATCATAATACCTCCCAATAACCTTTTCTTTACTTATAGGACAAAGGTCCCAACGTTCTCCATTTTTATCAGTGAGCTAACAAATACCCACCACCACCACACACACACACACACACACACACACACACACACACACACACAAAACTTAGTAGCTTAAAACAATGATTATTTTCTTGCAAGTCTCACAAGTCAATGGGTTGGCTGGATGCTTCTTTCCTCATTAGGGCTTACTCATGTGTCTGAAATTAGTGTGGGTCCGGCAGACAGCTCTGCCAATATAGGCAGGGCTCTCTCTAACATGTTTGAAGATTGTTTCTTGGCTGAACTAGGATGGCATTGGCTGGGACAACTGGACTCTCTGCCACACAGTCCTCATTCTCTAGCATGTTAGCTGGGTTTGCTCACAGCAATCAGCCAGGGTTCCAAGAGTGAAAAAGGGTGCAATACCTCTTGAGTCCTAGTCCTTGTGTATAATTACTTCTGTTTCATTCCATCAATCAGTGAAATTATTAAGCCAACCCAGATTTAAGAAGTAAAAGCAATATATTCCATCTCTTCAGGAGTTGCAGTCATATTGCAAAGGGTATGGGTATGGGGAAGGCCAAAGAATTTTGGCTGTTTTTGCACTCAGTAGCCCTCAACACTCAAAGTTCTACATGAGTTTTCCTTAGTCCATAGCCATATATGCCTTTATGTCCTTGCTTCTCCCAAAAGTTTTTCCATACCTTCTACATGATATCCAGAAAATTTTCTATCCATTCAGATGATAGATCTAGTCACTTTTCCCTTTTTAAGTCTTTCCAGGTCTTTCCAAATGTTTTGTGACCTTCTATATTGTCAGTATCACTCCCTTGTCATTTGACAACTTAACTTCACCATGGAGATATCTTAACCCTGAACTAGGCCATACCTTCCTGGATGACAGTAAATGTATTTTATGAAGATTTAAGAATACTACCTTCTATGCAGACCATCCTTGAAGATTGAGTGAACCAGGCCACTTCCTCTGGCTTGGGACAGACTACTACCTATATAAAACTAGATGGGTAGAGAATTGTGTAAACCTCTTAATCTGTAAAAACCATAGCTCTGGAGTGTGTAACTTGAGCAATTGCCAGAAATATAAAAAATAAGTAACTAGAGAGAGAGGAAAAAAGAAACCTACTTCCTGTTTTAGCCTCATAAAAGTACGAACCACTACATACAGAGTCACTGAATCTCCTTCTAAACTAAAATTATGGGAGCTATTTAATCCTATCCTCTGAGAGTGTCCTACTTGTGTCAATGATATTGGTAAATGTCCTTCATGCCTGAGTTCACCTCTGTTTGGACCATGTGGAAAGGAGGCTGACTGGAAGCTTAGTGAGAAAACTGCCTCTCCCTGGCTTTAGGGAAGGGATCTCCACTGGCCTGTATTTCTCATATCCTCTTCCTGCTACATGAGTGTCTTGCCCTAAGGCACTTTGAACAATCTTGCAAGAATCAAAGATTAGGCATCCAACATTCCTTTTAATGATTATCATGAAAAGCTGAGTGCCAATCTTCAGAGAAATTGGCCCTCCTGCCCTCCACTGGCTTCCCTTCAGGACAGAGATCCTATTATTCTGTCTCCCAAACTCTCCTGCCAATCTGCTGTTGAAACTCCTCTCGCCCATCTGTATTTGATCTGCAATATATTTTGTTGCTCATTTTCTGTTAAAATATTTTAAAACTTGGATATTTGTGTCTTAGTGGTTCTTTGGTGAATTTAACTCTTCCTCTAAAGGTACTATCTTTTCTATTATGCAGAATTTGTTGCTAGATTGTACTGGCACCAGGAAAGTTTTTGTTTTGTTTTGTTTTGTTTTTTTATATTTTTTAGATGTTGGTGGACCTTTATTTTATTCATTTATTTATATGTGGTGCTGAGAATCGAACCCAGTGCCTTGCACATGCCAGCCAAGTGCTCTACCACTGAGCCACAACCCCAGCCCACCAGGAAAGTTTTTGACAATCTCTTTTTCAATTTAAATGGAGCCTGTCAGTTGCTGAATGGTTTAAGATTCTTACGATTAGTAACAATATCATCCAAATCAACCCCATTCCATAAAATTATGATTTCTTCATAGCTCTGGTCAGTCTGGAGAATTGGTACATTTTACGGCTTTTTAAAAATGTTGCCCTGGAATTTAAAAGGCTCATCAATTTAACCTTACATTTTGAGGTGTCTACAAATAGTTGTGGAAAAAAAAGTGATAAAGATTAAAATGTTTTCAAAGTTTAAAATACTCTATAAGTCTCATAAATGTCTTAATTTCTCAGTTGAAACACATCATTATTTTGACAATTAAGAATCTATCACTATAATCAGTGGAGAATAAAGAGAGAAAGTAGGTAATAGATGAATCAGGCTGGATTATTTTGTTGCCATGCTAAAGATGCATATGAAACCAAACAAAATTAGAAGAAAACAAAAGAAAGTGCAAAACATAATTTCAGCTGTGGAGGTATTAAACCTTAACTCCCTTTCAGATTCTGAGCAAGAAAACCACATAGATGGTCCCTGTGACACTGGGCACCTCTGAGAATTATTTTCTTTTTTTTAAATATATTTTTAGTTGTCAATGGGCCTTTATTGTATTTATTTATATGTGGTGCTGATGAGAATCGAACCCAGTGTCTCATGCATGCTAGTCAAGTGCTCTATCCACTTAGCCACACCCCATCCCCAAGAATTATTTTCTTAAAGATGACCATACTGTATAAAATCATGTACACAAATATTACACCCCACCTAGCAAATTCTATATAGTTTCTCTGCATTTCACTGGCCTCTCCATTTTCCTTTGTGTCTTTCACTCTTCCATCTCCTTTTCCTTTGTGTCTTTCTCCCTGACCCTTCGTCTCTCAGTGCAGCATCTTTTAGAGTGGTGTTTCTGTTCCCAAGTATATGGGGAAATTTTTTAAAAATTTAAAAAGTGCCTCAATCATAGAAGGATTTTCTATGAAGCTAATGAGAAAGGCTTCATTTTAAGATTCCTCACTTGTATGAACTTTTTCTAAGGTTCTATACCTAATTTTGTCTTTATACTGTTTTTCTTAAAAGTGCTCTCCTAGATTATACAAGACTCAAGTTCCAGAAAACCTACACATGCCCCTGATCTCCTCACCCCCTGGATTGTCTTTTACTCATTAATCCATTCATGTTACAGAAGAGTTGTAGTTAGTCAAGTCAGATAAGTACACCTATTCAAACTAGCAGGTTTATGGCATTTTAAAACTAGAGATTATTATTCTGTTTCATAAAAACTTGTGAAGCTGCTTTTTAAATGCAATATGAGTGTCACAAATTCTTATGGCTATAAAATAATTTAAAAACCACTTAATTCAATATTCTTGTTTATCAGACAATGTACCTCAAGTTCAGAAAGGCCAGATGACTTGTTCATGGTCATATTGCCAATCTGACCAGATAGCTAAAATAAAAATCAGCTGGATAGACAAACAACTGGTTGGATTATACCTTAACTAAACCAAAGTTGATCATCAAATTGTTGTATAAAAGTAGATACAGATTAAGAAATGTATTATGTAAATGGGAGAAAGAAGATTTAATTCATATTTATACTGCATTTTCATTTCAAAAGGAAAATGTTTACAAAGACTTGTTGATTCACAAACCATAAATTTTAAGAGAAGGCAGCTTCACTTGTATACTTTCCTCCTCAATCTGCCTTTCTTTCTCTTTTTTGTTCTTTTCTGTCTTTCCTTCTTTTTCCTTTTTTGGAACATGGACAAATAATGTTATAGAATAAAGATTATTGATGTATAATGTCCTCAGATTCTCCCCTATCAAAGGACAGCCTGTTCCTTTCCACTGTACCTCCAATCAGCTCATAAAGAGGAAGAAATATTTCCTGCCAATAGAGTAAATTAATCTGTTAAGAACATTGAGGGTCAGGCTAGGTAGGGGAGGAAGAAAAAAGAAAAAACCTTAGTGGTTTGGGTGGAGGAGGACGAATTTTATCAGGAAGTTTTGGGGAATGCATTTTAAGCTCTGTGTTAGAATCTCTTTCAATATATTTCAATAAAATTTCTTTCTAATTCTTTTTTTTCTCAAACTGTGCTTCTTCTAAAGTACAGTGCTGCAAAACTGAATCTCCCTCATACACCCTTCTCCAAGGCCTTCAAGTTCATTCGGGTCTCAAGCAGTTTGCACTGGCCCATAAGAATAAATTCTGTGTATATCTTCCTAGTTCCATTCAGTGATTTCATATTGGTAGTTTGAAGGTAGCCATAAGATGAATATTTACACCACAGATGGAAAAGACAGCAAACCAGGGCTCCCCTTACTCTTCTCCAAATTGGTTTACCAGAACACCACTGGACAAAACACACAAAGGTAAAAGAATCCTCCTTCCAGTTCATATGTTCTGATTTTTTTTAAAAAACCATAATAGATATATTCTCCTTTGGACTTCAAAATGATTGTTTTTGAAAATACAGTGTCACAAACTGGGTGCGGTGGCACATGCCTGTAATCCCAGCACTTAGGGAGGCTGAGACAGGAGAATCACAAATTCAAAGCCAGCCTCAGCAACAGCGAGGCACTAAGCAACTCAGTGAGACCCTGTTTCTAAATTAAAAAAAAAAATAGGGTTGGGGATGAGGCTCAGTGGTTGAGTGTCCTGAGTTCAATCCCTAGTACCTAAATAAATAAATAAACACAAATAAATATAGCATCACAAACTGGATGAAAAACAATTGAAAGTTAACTTCTCAATTCTTTCAATTAGTAAGTCCAGTGTCATTTGTTTTAGGTAACTCTGTATTAGAATATGTTACTAACACATTTTTAACCCAAAAGTCACAGAATCAATCTGCACAGTCCAATTTTCATCAAAAAGACCAGTATCATGTTTTCTCTCAAATGTGAAAGTCAGAGGTAGGAAAAAAAAAAACAAAAAAACCATGATGGAAGTAGAGTGTAGTCCATTAGAACAGAGTAAAGGGATCAGAGCGGGAGGAATGTAGGGTAAGGGATGGTAATGGGGAATACAGTTGATCAAATTATATGCATATGCAAAATGAAACCCACAATTCTGTATAATTAATATGCACCAATAAAAAAATTAAAAAATTCCTGCTTGTAGATAATGTCCCTGTTCTCAAGGCATTTGCAATCTCCTTGGGAAAACTTTTTACAGAACATCTATTCTGAAGTTCCCTTGTGAATCTATAACACTTTGTTTACATATTCTTACTAGTGGCATCTTTGTACCCTTGGGGTATACTGCTCTTAGGAGAAAAAAAAAAAAAAAAGCCAAAGATCATTTGGCACTAAAACTGATGAATACAGTGGGCAAGAAAACGGGGTATTACCGTTTTTGGTAAAAACAAGTGGAGAGTAGAGTAATAGGACCCATTTTCTTTCTGACTCATAAACTGGCTCTGTAGGCAATTCCAAAAGAGAATTGCTAGGAAAAATCTGCACAATGTATCATCATCAAAACAAGTGGATATCTTCCATTCATTCATATAACAAATATTTATGGGACAGCTGATAAGGGGAAATTGCTCATTTGGTTGCATAAATTCTTAATTCCCACTACTTTAGTTGAAAGAAATCAGTCTATTACCATGTATCCTATTCCTAATAATGAACATATATCAAATTTTTGCCAAATAGAAGGTACTGTGTTAAATGTTCTCCATGAATTTAGTTAAATATATGTATGGTTCCTATGTGTTCCTATATGTATGGTTCCTATATGTATGGTTCCTATGTGGTTAACTACTGAGAACAGCGCTTTCTCCTGTCCACACATGAAAATCATATGTTGCCTTCCATCACCAAATGAAAAGTCACTAAAATGAATCAGATGAAAATTGAAGTAGGAGTTCAGAAGAAGCAGTCAGCTGTGTGAGCTGGGATGAGATTCTGTCATGTGGAGGAGGCAAAATTAACAAGATTGGAATAAAGAGGAGTGGTTACAAGTAGCAGCAATAGCAAGGGCTGAGACTTTATGGTAAGGTTGGCAATGTTTTTGTTAAGGGAGGGCATAGAGGGACAAAGCAGAATAGACAGGAGGCCAGCAGGGCAGAAAAGAAAACAATTCCAAGAGGTGGTAGTAGTTGAGAGAAATGGGCTTCCACCATGAAAGAGAGAGAGAGAGAGAGAGGAGGAAAGAGAAAGGAAGGAAGGAAGAAGGAAGAGGAGGGGGAGAAAGAGAGAGAAAAGAAGGAAGGTGGGAGGGATTAGCAAATTGCCGCCTAAACCCAAGAAGGAGTTAAGAATAGCATTTAAGGTAGAAGTTCTCCCCCAAAGTTCCTAGGCAACTTTGAAAAAAAAAAAAAATTCTCAGAAACGAGACCAGACTATATCCCAGATCAACTGAGTCCAGATTTCTGGAGATGGAGTCTAGACATTAGTTTGTTTGGTTCATATGGTTTTAAATTCCCCAGTGATTCTAGTATATAACCAGGGTTGAGAACTAATGATCTAGCACCTTAAATTAGATTAAATAGATAGGAATGGAATCTCAGTATTTGAAACTTGGTTAACCATCTGACACCAGGCCCGGAAGAGGAGCACAGGCAGATATCAGTGAGAACACAGGCATGGATTGATACCAAGAGACAAGATTGGGTAGGAAAGCCATCACAGAAGTAAGCAAGAGATATTTGGGTTCAAGCTAACTCTGTTCAGACCAAAGTGATAAAGAACCACACCCAGAAGTAGAGATTATGCAGGCATGACTAAAAGCATGGACTCTATAACTCATTAGCTATGACACCCTAGACAAGTTACTTGACTTCTGTAACCCCCAGTGCTCTCATTTGTAAAATGGGAATGTTAATCTTATCTATCTTTCAAGGCTTTATATATGCTAGGTTTAAAAGAAAAATTATGAGCTGAAGGTCTTCTAGGAGACCACAGTTCCAAAACAGTTCCAAAACTCAAGCGAGAAGTACAGAACCAGGAAATAGCAATACAAAAGTAGGTTGGTACTGATAGTAGGAGAGCTCACTCTTGCATTTTTTTTTTCTTCTTTCTTTTTTTCATTTTCTGAGTAATGATGGGTAAGAAGCAGCATAGCATTTAACATTTTTGGAAAGCAATGTGGAAAAATATATCACAAGCCAGAAAGATGTTTGTACCATTTTATCCAGTAATCCCACTCTTGGAATTTATCCTAGAGAAATAAATCAACAGAAGAAAAAGAAGCTTCAGTTTATAAAGATCCATAATATAAAAAATGGAGACAAACTGAACTGCCAAGGTCAATGGCTAAGTAAATTGTTATACATTTACTCAGTGGAATATTAACTTTAGGATTCAGGAACTTTGTCTTGATTTTTTAAAGTTCATTTTTCATTTTACAAGGAATACTTTAAACATTGTCATAGTAAAAAAATAAATAAATAAATACAGAAACAGCTAAAATCCCCCTTGACTGGTCTTAGTTTTCTATCCAAAGGCAAGCACTTTTAACAGTTGAAGCTGCACTCTCCCAGACATTTTTCAGTACATTTACAAACTAACACGCACACACACACAAATTTATATGTCCATATCCACACAAATATGTTTATATGCACTTATCAATAGAGCTATTTTGTTTAGCATGTTATGAAAATACCCTCACGTTGCTTGTTTTGCATTTTGTTTGTTGTTATTTTTTAAGTTACCTACATGCCTTAGAAAGTTTCCATGTCGGTACTGACAGACATGACTTACCATTTTAAGCATGAATATATCACAGCTTGTTTAGTCATTACAAATACTGATAAGGTTTTATGTGGTTTTCAAATTTTATAATTACAAAGGTTGTTTCACTGGCTCCAATCTTAGCTCAGAAAGCAACACAAAGGTTGTTTCACTGGCTCCGATCTTAGCTCAGAAAGCAACACAAAAACAGGAAGGGGTTAATAACCACCACCCCTTGCTGTCTCTATCAGTGTATTACTCAAGCAGAAGCGTAAATAAAGACTGTTGAACATAGCCAATGACCACCCAATCTGATAGACTCTTTGGTCACCTCGTTGGAGATGGTTCCTTCATTCTTCATTAATATATATTTTTATTATTCTTAGTGTGTATATATGTATGTGCACATGCATGCACACACGTATGAATTCTTGCTATGCTGATTGGTTCAGGAACATACACTTACTTGTTTCTTTTTCTTTCATTTTTAGTATTTTTAAAATGTAATTATTTTTTCCTAGCATTATCTATTGAGGGTTCAGGTGTCTTGGATTGTGTATTTTGGTTTGGTTTGGTATGATTTCGTTTGTTTAGTTCTCTTGCTTCTCTTTCTGTCTTATCTTCTCCTGCTAATAGCTAACTTCTATTGTCCTCTCTCCCCTTTTCCCAATACTTTGCTTCTTCTACTTTTACCCTTCCATATAAACATCCCTGCTATATCTCTTCTTCATTTTCTCTGTTCACTTTTTGAAATTGTAAAGTCTTTTCTGACTTCCTAACATTTTTCTCCAATTAACTATATTTTTACCATCTTCCAGAACTAATTGACTTGTATAACTCCCACCCCCACCATTTATGCTGATATAATCATTACTGCTGTAGATGATATAGTTGACATCTGATTTTTTCTTTGAAGCCAGATCTAGTCCATGAGTATGGTTTTTACTATTGACAACTGCTGAAACTAACATTCCTGTTTATTGGTGGTAATTAATGTTGCATACATTATAGTAAGACCTGGGTATTTACTTCAATGCTGTGTATTGTTTACAGTGGCTACTACTATTGTTTATTTTGCCCCATTCTGAGAGTTGCTAGGAACCTACAGGGACACTAAAAGTTCTCAGGTTAGAGAATGTGCTGCTGAACTAAACATTCCTTGACATTACTCCAACTCAAAGAAATAAGGAGAAAAAAACACCAAACCAACAAGGACACAAGAAGGACCAATCAGAAAGGGACATCAGGTCCCACTCCTTGGAACCTACTCACACATCAAAAACAAAGTCCCAGAACAAATAAGTTAATTACACATAAAAGAACACACACAAACATACACACACAAACCCGCACACACACACACAGGTAGGGTAATCTACCTCAATTGATGCACAAGTTCAAGACTTCTGAAAATATGAGAAAACAGGCAAACAAATCCCCAACAAAGATCCCACTGATAGTGAGGTGATTGAAAACCAAAAGAAAGATTATAAAAACTGATTATTAAAATGTTCAATGAACTAAAAGAAGATTTAAGGAAGGAATTAAGAGAGCAATTACAAGAGATAAAATGCCACTTAAATAAATAAATAGCAATACTGAAAAGAAACCAAGCAAAACTCCTAGAAATGAAAAACACAATCAATCAAATTAAAGACTCAGTTGAAAGAATCACTATCAGATTAGAATGTGTAGAAAATAGAACCCCAGCCCTTGAAGACAGGATATATAATATTGAGTATACAGAATTCTATAAAGGGAAAAATTATAAAACATGCTGAAATATACAAGGACTTTGGGACAACATTAGAAGACCAAACCTAGGCAGGTGTGGTGGCGAATGCCTGTAATCATAGTGGCTTGGGAGGCTGATATAGGATCATGAGTTCAAAGCCAGCCTCAGCCACAGTGAAGCACTAAGCAACTCAGTGAGACCCTGTCTCCAAATAAAACACAAAAAAATAGGGCTGGGAATATGGCTCAGTGGTTGAGTGACCCTGATTTCAATCCCCAGTACCCTCCCCCCGACAAAAAATGTCAAAAAGACCAAATCTGAGAGTCACTGGGATAGAAGAAAACATGGAGATAAAACTAAAGGTATAAAGAACATTTTCAATAAGGTAGTCACAGAAAACTTTTCCCATATCAGAAATAAGATAGACATTCACACACAAGAGGCTTACAGGACCCCAAATAGACCTAGTCAATTGAGAAGCTCTCCAAGAAATATCATAATCAAAATTCCTAACATATAAAATAAAGAAAGAGGGGCTGGGATTGTAGCTTAGTGGTAGAGCACTTGCCTCGCATGTGTGAGGCACGAGTTCAATCCTCAGCACAACATAAAAATAAATAAATAAAGATGTGTCCATCTACAACTAAAAAAAATGTCTAAAAGAATATTAAACATCAGGTCACATTTAGAGGCAAAGCAATAAGGCTTACTTCTGATTTCTCAGTTCAGACCCTAAAATCAAGGAAAGCCTGGAAGGAGATATTCCAAGCCCTAAAAGAAAATAACTGCCAGCTGAGGTTACTAAACTCAACAAAGCTCAGTTTCAAATTCAAAGGGGAAGTAAAAACTTTCCATGACAAGAATAAACTAAAAGAATTCATGAGCACCAAGCCAACATTGCAAAGAATAATCAAAGATAAACTGCACACAGAGGAACTAAAAATCAATCCCCAAAGCTCCCAAACAGAGGAGGGAGTTCAATAGCATAACAGTCCATTAAATGAGAATCAAAACAGGACAAAATACAGCGCGCGCGCGCACACACACACATACACACACACACACACACACACACAGGCAGGAAACCACAAACACATATCCATACTAATGCTGAATGTTAATGGTCTCAACTTTTCAATTGAAAGCACAGATTAGCAGAATGGATCAAAAAACAAGATCCAAGTATATGCTGATTACAAGAGACCCATATACAAAGACTTCCACAGGCTGAAAGTAAAAGGATTACAAAAAATATTCCATCCATACAGACAACAAAAACAAGCAGTAATAGCTATTTTCATTTATGTCTGAAAAAGCAATTTCAAGCAAATATTAATCAAAAGAGCAAAAGAAGAGCAAAAAAGAGCACTACATATAAGAGCAAAGAAGGCTACTACATCCTAGTAAAGGGAACAGTCCAACAAGAAGATATAATGATAGTAAATATTTATGCCCCAAATGTCAATGCACCCAATTACATATAAGAAATACCCCATGACATTAAATCCCATATAGACCCCAACAAAATAATACTGAATGATTTGAGTACATCCTTATCACCAATAGTCAGGTCATCAAAACATAAAATCAATAAAGATATATCTAACCTAATAACACTATAAATTAAATGGACCTTATGTACCTCTACAGACTATTCCACCCCAAAACAGCTAAATTTACCTTCTTCTCAGCTGCACATGGAATTTTTCCAAAATAGATCATATTCTATACCACAAAGCGAATCTCAGCAAATACAAAAAAATCAATATAACTTCATGTATCCTATCAGATCACAATGGGATGAAGCTAAAAATCACATCAAGAAAGATAATAGAAACCACACAATCACATTGAGATTGAGCAGTAGTCTCTTAAATGAAGAATGAATCAAAGAAATGAGAATAAAAGTCAAGAAATTCTTAGAAATGAATGATAACAGAGATACAACATATCAAAATCTATGGGACAGTATGAAAACAATTCTAAGAGGAAAATTTATTTACTGAGTGCCTACAGTAAGAGATGGGAAAGATCCCAGATAAATAAGCTTATGCTTCACCTCAAGGGCTTAGAAAAAGAAGAAAAAACTAACACCAATAGAGAGGAAATAATTACAATCAAGCCGGGTATGGTGGCACACACCTGTAATCCCACCACTTTGCAAGGCTGAAGCAGGAGAATCGCAAGTTCAAAGCCAGCCTCAGTGAAAGCAAGGTGATAAGCAACTCAGTGAGACCCTGTCTCTACATAAAACACAAAATAGGGCTGGGGATGTGGCTCAGTGGTTGAGTGCCCCTGAGTTCAATCCCTAGTTACCAAAAAAAAAAAAAAAAAAATTACAATCAAAGACCAAGTCAAGGAAATTGAAAATAAGAAAATAATACATATGATCAATGCAATGAAGTTGTTTCTTTGAAAAAATAAATAAGATTGATAAACCCTTAGCCAAACTAGCCAAAATAAAGAGTGAAGATAAAGCATTAATCTCTAGGATATATAAAGAACTCAAAAAACTTAACACACACACACACACAAAAAAAAACCCAATCAATAAATGGGCTAAGGAACTGAATAGACACTAAAGAAGAAATACAACTGATCAACAAAGACACGAAAAGATGTTCATTTATCTCTAGCCATTAGAGAAATGCAAATCAAACCTACTCTAAGATTTTATCTCACACCAGTCAGAATGGCAGTCATCAAGAATACAAACAGTAAGTGTTGGCAAGGATGTGGGGGAGAAGGCACACTCATACATTGCTGGTGGGACTGCAAATTGGTGCAACCAATCTGGAAAGCAGTATGGAGAGTCCTCAGAAAACTTGGAATGGAAACACCATTTGACCCAACAATCCTACTCCTCAGTCTATACCTAAAAGACTTAAAATCAGTATACTACAGTGACATAGCCATATCAGTGTTCATAGCAGCTCAATTCATAATAGCTAAACTGTGGAACCAATGTAGATGTCCTTCCATAGAAGAATGGATTAAGAAACTGTGGTATATTTATTTGAAGAAATATTACTCAGCTTTAAAGAAGAATGAAATTATGGTGTTTTCTGGTAAATGAATGGAGTTGGAGAACATCATGCTAAGCAAAATAAGCCAATTCCCCCCAAAAAACAAAGGCCAAATGTTTTCTCTGATATGCAGATACTAATTCACTATAAGGGGTGGGGCACTAGGGAAAAAATAGAGCTACCTTAGATCTGGTAGAGGAGAGTGAAGGGAGGGGAGGAGATATGGGAATAGCAAGGATAGTGGAATGAAACAGACATTATTATCTTATGTATATATATGACTGCATGACTAATGTGATTCTACAACATGTACAATCAGAAAAATGAGAAATTATACCTCATCTATGTATGATATATCAAAGTACATAAATGCATTCTGCTGTCATGTACAATTAATTAAAACAAATACATTTAAAAAAAACAAACCTCTGTCCTTTTGCTGCTACTCCTTAAAGACATACTTCCCATACTTCATTCTCTCTCCATCATATTTCTCTTCGGCAGAAGTCCCATGAACAGCTAGAACCATTTGCTTATGTAGCAATTCACAAGACAATACAAAGTGGCAGGTGCTCACAATACCTCAACAGATAGGTAGATGGAACAGTACTATTGGGAACTTGCTGTCCTGAGGACAGAGATATCTGTCTTCATGGGCATGAAATCTATGCAGTCACACAGGGCATGAAATTTGTTTGATGTTCTGCTTTCACCATATTAAAATTCTTAATAATTTTTTTAACAAAAGGCTCTGTGCTTTCTGTTGTACTGGGCATATAAATTATCTGTTTCACCAAAAGGTTATCATCTCAAAAGATTTCCAATTTCTGCACTTGGAGAACTGTCTCCAGGTTTTTTGATACTAAGAAACTAGAGAGAAACCAGATTTTGATGGTATTCAAAGATATTTTATTGGAAAAAAATTATATGATTAGTTAAGAGGCACCCTTTAGGGTCATTTTTTTAAGGCTCAAAACTTCTAGGCTTTTAGAATTACTCTAAAATTAGTTATTCTAGAATCCCACTTATAAGACTGGTGTGCACACTTTCTTTGATTATGGTCATATCCACATATATGCAAATGCTAAAATAAAAGAATGCTTAAAAATTGCATGTTGGAATTGATTCAAATAACTGTTTTCAGAATGGCCAGTGGTTTGATTAGATGGTATCTTTATGCATCCCAAAAGACTATGTAAGCCTAACTGGACCGACCCCATGACTAACCCTATGCTAATTTAGATTCTGTACCATGTTGATTCACAAATCAGTAGGTACCATTTGATCATTCCTTTTCCTTTAGCATTGGCCTGAGTCTAGACCATAATGTCTGAATTTAGACCCCTGGATAAGGTTCAGAGAAATTGCTGAGAATCAGTTTTATCAGCCAATCCTGCTCCATTTTACTCTGTCAGGGTTAATAACACACCAAAGAAGTTGTGAATAAAATGGTAACTTCATATCCCCAAAGAATTAACATGGTTTTGAAAAATAACTTCTATTATTTTCTGTCAGATGAAGAATACCTCAAGCATGGAAGCCTCAAATATATATTGGGAGAGAAGTCATCATTCTTTTATTTAAATCTTTATACTTATGGGAATCAACAAATGATTCTATCTTCAGACAAGGAGAATCTGTGCAACTTTCCAAAGAACATGAACTATCTTTCATCACAAAAGAAAGAATTCTGTGGTCTGTTTCCTGAGATGATTTATAGCTCTCAGAGATGAGCTTTGGGTACTCGGTCTTTGGCCAGCATACATTGGCTTCCTGAATAAGTAGCATCATCCATTGAATGTCTCTTGACACTTAATACAGTGTAGATATCATGTGCATGTATTGGCCACCAAACCAGGAGGACCCCATCTTCTTATTAGCACTGCCCTTCTTTCCTTATTAGTATTACTTAAATCTGTCAGTAAGGAAATAAAAGATATTTTTCTAATGTTTACACAATCTAGAATAGAAATGTATTATAGTCCAATGTGTGTTTGTCCAATGGTAGACTCTGAATTGAGGCAGCAATAAAGTAGTGAGGAGGGCAGAATGAGAGCTAAGACCCATGAGTTCAAGAATGGGTCCATCTTTACCAACTGTCACAACTTTATGGGATTGTTTTTGGAATGTGGTTTTTTTTTTTTGTTTTTTTTTTGGTACTGGGGATTGAACTCAGGGGCACTCGACCACTGAGCCACATCCCCAGCCCTATTTTGTGTTTTATGTAGAGACAGGGTCTCGCTGAGTTGCTTAGCACCTCGCCGTTGCTGAGGTTGGCTTTGAACTTGTGATTCTCCTGTCTCAGCCTCCGTAAGTGCTGGTATTACAGGTTTGAGCCACCGCACCTGGCTGTTTATGGAATGTTTTGTGGAAAGATTTTGTAAAGAGTGGTCTTGAAAACAAATGATTAAAAATTAAGCCAATATAGGAAAATTCTACATAGCTCTTATTAATTCCTAAGACAAGAGTCTTCAATTTCGACTGCTTTTAAAACTACCAGTGCCCAACCTGTGCATCCCGGATGAATGAAACTAGAATCACTAAGATTGGGATGCAGCCATCAGTGTTTTTAAAAGGTCCCTCTGGTGATTTTAATAAAGAACTAAAGTTGAGGACCATTGTTTTAAAGGAAAAAGAAAACTATCTTCATGCTTCCTATACTTTAACTAAGTGACTTGACACATAATTTTGTTGTAGGTTCGCTCAAGTGCCTGGAATGCTGGTAGGCACATTGTAATTGCAAAAGAAATATTTGTTGATAACCTTTTCAAATGACTAAGAATAGTTGAAAATTCTTCACATTAAGCCTATAGTATTGCAACTCATTTCTCATTTAGAGAGTTATTTGGGGGTAAAGACAGTAATACCTGTCAAAAAATTAAAAGGACTTGGCTTAAAAAGTCAGATGGCATGTTGACCACAACTACACAGCAATGAGTAATAAAAGACAGCAGGAAAGAAAGCTGAAGCTGTGCTGGGAGGCCCCAGCCAACATGTGTGCACACAGCTTTCCTTCCTGGCATATGGTGTGCAGTGATCTGCCCTTGGTGTGGGGCTGATGGAGAAGGATGCCAAAAAAGTGTAGAAAGCTTTATAAATGTGTCCACCGAACACCTTTGACAACTGACTGGACTCCAGCTCTTCCATCTATCTCTGGCAGGGTTGCTTCTGCCTTCCAAGTCTGGGAGAACAGCCCTGTGATAAATCACTCAGTGGTCTGGTAAAGTCAAGAATTTTCTCATGTGGAAAGTCTTCTGCCCTCCAGGTGGTAGTATGGTTTGAAAAAGGGCAGCAGGTTCTGATCTCCATAGGGATTGAAATAAAGACTTAAGAAGGGTCCCCAGAAAACCTATGAGGTCTAATACCCTAAAACTGGGAATTTTATATATGAAGTCATATTTAATGCTCATAGTAACTCTATGGGTTGTTTGTGTTTTGCTGATTCAGACTTAAGGCTTTGAAACCTTAGCTCATTCCTTGACGATCTCATACTAGGCTTAACTAAGTTTGCAGTCTCTGAAGTTGTCTCTTCTCTATTTTAAGAGCCTAAGCCACCCAAAGCTGATTAATCAACTGAGCCTTCACTCTAGCCAAGCAAATCTTTGATGTGGCTATCCACATGTACACCTTACGCCAACCCTTGAGCCATTACCTGTGTTATTTTCATCCCAAACACTATATCAACCTACTGTGTCATCATGTACTATCACATAAAGTCTTGCTATGTAAAGGCTGGTCGAGGAATCAACAGCATCAACTAGAAGCTTAGCAGTCATGCAGATTATAATACCCCACTTTTGCTGGCTGAATTAGAAACTACATTTTAACAAATTTCCAAAGAATTAAGTTTAACATCTATGAAAAGCAATGGCCTACACCATAGAAATTTTTATTTGAAAAAGAATTTAGGTCAGTGATTTTCAAATTTTTATGCATTAGAATTGCTTGGAGCCGGGCGCGGTGGCTCACGCTTGTAATCCCAGCACTTAGGGAGGCTGAGACAGGAGGATCGCGAGTTCAAAGCCAGCCTCAGCAATGGCGAGGCACTAAGCAACTCAGTGAGACCCTGTCTCTACATAAAAAACACAAAATAGGGCTGGGGATGTGGCTCAGTGGTCGAGTGCCCCTGAGTTCAGTCCCTGGTGCC
>PVHX01010695.1:0-37053 GCA_004024805.1 Geosciurus inauris | reverse complement strand
GAATTGCTTGGGGGAAGTATTGCTATGTAGATCCACCCATCTATTGCCCAAGGGTTCTAATGTGCATGCTATGGGTAGGAACGGGGCAATCTACATCTTTTAAAAAGCAGCCCAGTATAATTTGAGGTCTGGAATTGTGATGCCTCCTGCTTCACTCTTCTTGCTAAGGATTGCTTTGGCTATTCTGGGTCTCTTATTCTTCCAAATGAATTTCATGATTGCCTTTTCTATTTCTATAAGGAATGATGTTGGGATTTTAATTGGGATTGCATTGAATCTATATAGCACTTTGGGTAGTATGTCCATTTTGACAATATTGATTCAGGGAGGAGATAAAAAATAATTCTTAGCGATAAATGAGAACTCTGATACAACATATCAAAATCTCTGGGACACTATGAAGGCAGTGCTAAGAGGAAAGTTCATTGCATTAAGCTCATATATTCAAAGAAGTGAAAGTCAACAAATCAACAACTTGACACTACATCTCAAAGCTCTAGAAAAAGAGGAACAAACTAACACCAAAATAAGTAGAATACAGGAAATAGTTAAAATCAGGGCTGAAATAAATGAAATTGAAACAAAGGAAATAATTCAAAAATTGACAAAACAAAAAGCTGGTTCTTTAAAAAATAAACAAAATTGATAAAACCTTAGCAACCCTAATGAAAACAAGGAGAGAGAAAATCCAAATTACTAAAATTTGCGATGAAAAAGGAAATGTCACAACAGACCCTGCTGAAATAGAGAGGATAATTAGAAACTATTTTGAAAATTTATACTCCAGTAAAATAGAAAACCCTGAAGACACCGACAAATTTCTAGAGACATGACCTAACCAAGCTGAACCAGGAGGACATTCATGACTTAAACAGATCAATTACATGCAAGGAAATAGAAGATGCCATCAAGAGCCTTCCAACCAAGAAAAGCCCTGGACCAGATGGATTCTCAGCCAAGTTCTACAAGACCTACAAAGAAGAACTAACTCCAATACTCCTCAAATTATTCCATGAAATAGAAAGGGAGGGAACCTTCCAAACTCATTCTATGAGGCTAGTATCACCTTGATCCCAAAACCAGACAGAGACACATCAAAAAAGGGAAATTTCAGACCAATATCCCTGATGGATATAGATGCAAAAATTCTCAATAAAATTTTGGCAAATTGCATACAAAAACATATTTAAAAAATAGTGCACCATGATCAAGTGGAATTAATTCCAGGGATGCAAGTTTGGTTCAACAAATGGCAATGAATAAACATAATGCATCACTTTGGATGGGACAGGGGGAAGGTGGGCGAGGGGAGGAAGAATGGGAGTAGCAAAAAAGGGTTGAATGAGATGGACATCACTACCCAGGTACATGTATGAAGACACAAATGGTGTGATTCTATCTTATTTGCAACCAGAGAGATGGAAAATTGAGCTCTATATATGTACTATGACTTCTTCTCAGAAGAAGAAATACAATCAATCAACAAACATATGAAAAAATGTTCATTACCTCTAGCAATTAGAGAAATGCAAATCAAAACTAAGATTTCATCTCACTCCAGTCAAAATGGCAAATGTCAAGAATATAAGCAAAATAAGTATTGGTGAGGATGTGGCAAAAGGGTACACACATACATCATTGGTGGGATTGCAAAATGGTGCAACCACTATGGAAAGCAGTATGGAGATTCCTCAGAAAATTTAGAATTGAACAACCATTTGACCCAGTTATCCCACTCCTAGGTTTATACCTAAAGGACTTAAAATCAGCATACTACAGTGGCGCAGCCACATCAATGTTTATAGCTCAATTTACAATAGCTAAACTATGAAACAAACCTAAATGCCCTTCAACAGATGAATGGGTAAAGAAAATGTGGTATACATACATAGTGGAATATTACTCAGCCTTGAAAAATGAAATTATGGCATTTTCTGGTAAATGGATGGAACTGGAGAATATCATGCTAAGTGAAATAAGCCAGTCCCCAAAATTCAAAGGCCAAATGTTCTCTCTGATAAGCAGATGCTGATCCATAATGGGGGGTGGAGGTAGGAAAGAATGAAGGAACTTTGGATTGGGAAGAGGGGCATGAGGGGAGGGGAGGGGATGAGAAGAATGGTAGAATGAGACAGATGTTATTACCCTGTATACATGTATAATTACACTACCGGTGTGACTCTGCACTGTGTACAGCCAGAGGAATGAGAAGCTGTGCTCCATTTATGTACAGCGTGTCAAAATGCATTCTATTGTCATATATAACTAATTAGAATGAATTTTTAAAATAAAAATAAATAAAAAGACAATGGTTATAAAGGAGCATTAGTTATCGTATTCTGAGAGCATGGTGATTTTAAAGACCAGCATTTGTAACTACTTTATAGGTTTGGCTAATGCCTGGTTTGAGAGAAGAGTCCATGACTAAGATGAGAAGGTACTGCTTGTTTACTTTTTGCCTCAGGGGGAAACACATTAGCCTTGATTTCCCATCAAGCTTGTGGTTTGAGTTACCCTTACCTGAAACAGCAACTGGGCCCAATATGCACTGTGTCCATAGGAAATTTCACAAAGATTTACTTATGGAAAGCATTTGGGCCTATTCTAGCTCTGGTATGGGGACAGGTGGAGTGCAGCCGACAATTTTGCTCAGCTGCCAGACTGAAGGGAAAAGTTTTCACCTCCTTCCACAAGGTGTTTCCAATAAAACAGGCACATTTCCTTCATTAGAAATAAAATAAACACAGATTGATGATGTCATGATGTTTCTCAGGGGATTGGGGAGGAAAACAGTTTTCAAACATCCTCCGTGAGCTCCTCTAATGTTGTTTGGGTGGGGCTGGCTTGGGGAGCAGAGAATTATATTTACAAGGAAAGTAAGATCACCCACACTATTTCACCACTAGGCCTGGCTTCCCAAACTAGAGAGTGTGGAACAGTATCCATTAGGCTACATCACAGACTGTCAGGACTTGGAGAAACACAGAATGCAAACTCCTTCTGTTACAGATGAAGACACAGAGCCCAAGGAGGCCAAAGGATCTGACAAGCCTACATAGCAGTAAGGATAGAGCTGGAGCTAGAACCTGCAACTCCTAATCCAAGGCCAATGTATTTTCTGGAATATTCTATTCCACACAACCATCTCAACAACTGAACTGGCCTCTACTCATGTGTAGTTGATATTTTAATGCAATAGTTCATTATTATCCTAGATTCATGTTAGGAACACCTGGAATGTTTGAAAAATTACCAATACCCATGCTTCATATCCTGTGATTTCAATTTAATTATTCTAGTGTAAGGCTGCAGCATGGGTATTCTTAAGAGGTCTCCACAGGATATTCATGGAGTGGAAAGTCACTACTTTAAGAAATGTAAGGGTGAAAATAATATCTTTCCTTTCTTCCTTCCAGGAGCTCCCAAGGAGGCAGACAAATATGTAATTCCTATGCTAGGTACTATATAAGGTCAAAAAAGAATGCAGATGTGGTCCTGATGACACTATTCTATCTATGGCCTGGTGAGTAGTTTGGATAAATCCTACTGTTTTTCCACCATAGCAAAGTTTAACTTACTTTCCCATGCCTATCTCAAATCACCTATCTTCCAAGAGACCTTTTTAACTAGATTTCAGATACAGTGGTTTACCTATGCTCTTTGAACTCCTACAATATCCACAAGATTTAGACAATTTAGCATCAAATAATATACTATTACTATTGTTATGCTGAAATAACAGCAAAATGAAAGCTTCTGCTTGTTCGGTGCTTAGTATATGCCAGCTACTCTGCTTTATGTTTCCCATATACTGCTACCAATATATTCCCAGGAGTTCTACTATATTGGTATTAATATGCCCATTGTGCAGGTTAAGAAACTGAAACTCACAGATGTCAAATTTTTCCCCAAACCAGAGAGATGATCAAGAAATACTAATCCAGGTCTGAACTATTTCCAAAACAATATTATGTGTCAAAATAAACAATATTTCTTTTTAAGAACATGTATTCCTGATAAACTATTTTGCACACTATAAACTTCCTTCTGGAAAGTTCATATTAAATAACAGAATGAACAAAATGTATCTAATTTATTCCTTACTACAGCCCCTCTATCTGTTCTATTTGGCAGTTACAGGAATGAAGACTAGAAAAATTAAGTAAAATCCTCAATATCCTATACCCTAAGCCGTGAACCCAGGTGAACCCAAGTGTCCTGATTCTAAGTACAGGGTCATTTCCACTGCTTCCAGAGCCATGTGCTAGGCTCTCTTTCTCACTGATCCAGAGTCCCTTGAAGGTCTAGACTACGTTTGATGTTGCTTCTGAATTTCCTGTTGATCAAAGATATGCATCCTGTTGCTTTATTAACTGATATTCCAATAAGTAATAAGAATGTCCTAATGAGGCTTTCTGACCCTAAGTCTTTCAGAACAAAACCTTAGCAACTCTTTGCTGAGGAGGCATGACTGTTGGTTCGTTTTAGTGCCATTTCTAAGTTACTGAGGGAGAGAGGGAGATCTTTCAGTCACTGTTTTTAAAGAAATAATTCCCAATTATCTACATCAACTACCAAAAGCAAAAGAAATAGTGAATTAAGTGACCTGTCCATGATCACAGAGTGGATCAGTCGAAGAGACAACTTCTATCCACCTCCCATCAAAGTCTCCAATTTGAATTCCAATTATCTGCCTGACATATCAGTGTCTTTTTATTTATTTAGTCATATCCTACCTCGTTTTCCAAAGGATTCAAAGTGGCTTGCAACATGAATAGATAGAAAAAACAATAAAAAAAAATGAACAACTCTAATCTATAAAGTCTGGGGACAATATATCTATATAAATGTTGCAACCAAGGAAAAATACTTTATTAGTAAGAGATGAAGCACTGCATAAAGCCCAGAAGACTGTAGCACATTTAAAAGAAATCTCCCATGCATATGGTTTAGTTGATGAGGTATTTTTAAGGGTTTAGTAACTCCTGTGGGGAGTTACTCCATGCCGGATATTGACCCAGAAGAATGATTAAAGCAATGAAACTATAGAATTTATTCCCAGGATGTGGCCATGACACAATATTCAAGCATCTGCGGTTAAATTGGCTATGTGTTTTCCAAGTCTAATGTTGCCAAAAACACCACGTCAATGCTTTGTGCAGAACAGAACTTTTATTTCAATGATAAGTCTGGATCACTACCATTTATTCCTTTAACAAGTATTGTGACAAGTTATCTGCCAGGAACTGTGCAATGCACTGAAAATTCAAAGTCAAATGAAATGGATCCTTTCTTATAGGACTTCCCTCTCTAAAGAAATAGGCTTGTAAATGTATAATCAGCACAAATGTCATACTTATGATTACAGGAGTACATGTTAGGACTTGTAGATTCCAAGGGTATACATTAGGACATGTAGAAGTAGAGATGGAGACAACCACTTCATTGAGGTTAGCTGGTGTGTATTAATTTCTAATCTATGTACATCCAACTATAAGGACAAAGGTTCTGGGCTAAAAGGGCCACTTTTGGGGGTGGGGAACTGGGGATTGAACTCAGGGGTACTCGACCACTGAGCCACATCCCCAGCCCTATATTGTATTTCATGTAGAGACAGGGTCTCACTGAGTTGCTTAGCATCTTGCCATTGCTGAGGCTGGCTTTGAACTTGCAATTCTTAAAAGGACCACTTTTAATCCAGTGGACCACTTTTAATCAAGCATCAGCAGCAACTCAAAAAACGGTGGCCAACAGAAACAGGATGGAAAAACAGGAAAATATCCTGCAGTAAATATTTGTAATATCCAGGTTAGTGGACTAATTTCTTGGCATAATATAGGAATCTTGTTCTTGGCAATCCTCCAATGATAAAGGGATCTTCAGAATCAAAATCAACTTTCTGGCAGACTATGCATCCACTCAAACCCCCTATGAGTACATTTAAAACAAAAGTATAGCATCTTGAGAGAGACTTAATCTGGCAGGTTTGTCTACCAATGGTCTGCACCCAAAACTGAAAGCCAGCAACCAAAAGTGATCAAGCATTTCAACTCTTCAGAGCTCTAGCACCTAACTAAAAAAAATGGAGCAATGCTTTCTGGATGACCTGGATTTAGAATACTTTAGTGACCAAAACACAAAATATAGTGGACCCCCTGTCTCTAGGGCAAATTTTCCAATATGTCCAGTGAGTATTTCAAACCACATATAGTACCAAATACTTTATTAGTGGTTTTTACCTATACATATATACCTACAATAAAGTTTAATTTACAAATTAGGGATATTCAGAGATTAACAATAATAATAATAATAAAGTAAAATAAACTGTAATAAATATTATGTGAATTTTATCTCTCTTTCAACTGCCAAAGGGCAGGTAGCGTCATACACAGCACGGATTCACTGGACAAAGTGATGCTTCACATCCCAAGCAGACTGGAACAGAACAGAATGAGATTTCCTCACACTACTCAATTAATACTACTATTCATAAGTGTGCAACTTAAAACTTACGAATTATTCCTGGAATTTTCCATTGATATTTCTGGACTGTGGCTGACAGCGCAGAAAGTGAAAGCACAAATAATGGAGGACTACTGTAATATGAATGCTGAAGAACTTCCAGAGTATTATAGGAAAAAGCAACCTGTATAGCAGAATTGACTCTGGTTGATTTCAGCATGTATATCTCGAAAAACCCCAAACCATTGCTCCACAGACAACAGACACTTGCCTAATGTTATCTCAAGGCAGATACTGACTTTCTTTTGTAGAAACAAAATCAAACACAGTAACGTATAAAGAAAATAATGTTTTCCAACTCATAGGTTGGAAGTTGAAAAAAAGAAACTAAAAGTAAAAGTAAAGCTAAAAATTACTTAAGAGTATTGAATATTTCAGGGAATCAGATAATAAAAGAGCATTAACAGGGAGTATATATATTTGTGACCAAAAACTAAGCCACCAGGAAATATAAAGACTGCATGTGTGCTCTAAGTGCCTATGAGAGCTGGTATTGGGTTAAAGTGCAGGCCATAAGAGAACCAGATTCCCAGGTTTGAATCTAAGCTCCTCCATTACATATTTCTAAGCAAGTTACTTAAACTCTAAGGAATTTTGTTATCTCACTAGACAATGGGGAAAAGAATGGAATCTTCCTCATTGGGTTGTTAGGATTGAATGAGATAATGCACGTGGGACTTAGCATGATACTCTGCCCCTAGTAATCCTCACAACCAAGGAATGTCCAACAATCTCCATTTTCCAGCTTGGCAAAGGTAAATGTCTTTGCTAAAGGGTCCTGCAGGTGACAGATGTGCCTTCTAAGTGCGAACATTCCCTTCACTTTTCCTTCTCTTCCTTTTCCCAGGAGTATAGTATAGATTTTCTTTTCTTTCTTTCTTACAGCTCAGTCTGTCCTGTGGCTTTTTCCAAACTGTTCTCCCTTTTTAAGTCCCCATGATCCTCAAGGCCCTCCTTTTACCATGGGAACATTTTTTGTTTGTTTGTTTCATTGCTGGCTTTTGTTCATCAACTCTTTTATGCCAAGGACACTTGGGACTATCCCACATTAAGCAGAGATATTAGTGAAACTGCTTTGACTATTTAGAAAACATATTTCAAGTCTTGGGAAATTATTCTCCTATTACCAACCTTCATCTCAGTTTCTATTTTTCCATACTTTGTTAGCTTCAAGGTACTCCCTCCCTGATCTAGAGAAGATTTCCAAGGAAAATTAAAACATCTTTGAGGTCAGAAACTATTCCAACTCACAGACTGCTAGATTACAGACTACTTTAGAGAATCTGGGCAGTCAATAAACTTCGCTATTTAATTCAGAGATGAGAAGATGACCAAAGATAGAAGAACCATCACGTTAGAGATTTATTTAGTCTCTTCTCCAAGGGTAGAAGTGGGGCAATGGACAGTGAAGATAGGAAAACAGATCTCAGGTCAAGGGAAGAACTAGCTCCTCATCAATGGGGCTGTTCAATTAGGGTATCATTGTTTGAGCTTATACACACACAGCATCATTGAGAACATTGGGAGCAGAGTTTGAATGCCATCCGTAGGCTTATTCTGAAGGTGATTCCTGCATTGAATAGAAAGTATCTGGTCTCTGTCTGTATGCAGGAGCACCACCTGCAACACTTTTAAAGGGATTATAACAGATAACCGAGGTTAATTTAGGAGAGAAATGTAGATGGGGAAGGAAGTGTTAGGTGGTGAGATGACTACAGATTGGAATGAAGGGAATATTCAGGATAAACCAGCCACTTTACAATCCTGCCTCAATCGTCACTGATACTCAGAGCAACCCAGGGTGAGGATGTGGAGAAGGTACTTTACTTTTGTAGTTCCTCCTTTTGTGGTCAGACTTTGCCATAAGAAAGTGCAATGAAAACCTCTGGGTGATCTTGATGATACTTATTTTA
The DNA here is from genome assembly GCA_004024805.1 of Geosciurus inauris. NCBI lineage: Eukaryota > Metazoa > Chordata > Mammalia > Rodentia > Sciuridae > Geosciurus > Geosciurus inauris. Next base: position 28,615 of record PVHX01010695.1, on the reverse strand, counting down.
GAGAAAGTCCCAGGCCACTTACCAGAGGATCAAATAGAAAGCCCATGCACATAGTAAATGGGAGTTGTTAAGAATGGATATCCAGTCTAGAATACTGTTTAGAGACTTAGGTCTGATATCCTTAACTTCAGCCTAATAAATGGATAAAGGAACCAATGGTGTGGATAAAAGGAGGAAGAGTTGGAGGCAAGGTTGTAGGGAGATGGAAGGTGTAGTGCACAAGAGCCCTACAGGCAGTTTGGACTAGATATACATTCCTCATTGGCATTCCTTAATCAGAATGAACTGATGATTAAGACTCTTATACTAAATATCAAGCCAAAGGATTATCCAGTGGGTGTGGGTTTGCTTCACAGATTTGAGATTTAAGAAGTGTTGCATGCCTTTTCCTTTCCATATCAGGTCAGACTGGCTCTGTATCCATGGTCTCTCTTGTATCCTCTCAGATCCATTAAGAATCTCATATCTTACCTGGTCCCAGGTAACAGAAGAGGAGCTGGTCCTTAGTCCCTCATAGATGCTATTATTTCAAGGGCCCTGATATTGCCACTACTGATGTCTGGCTTTCTGTATCTGTATTGTCATCTCCCCAGCTCTCTGTTGGCCAGAGGCTAATTTACTAGGGACAGATGTCCTGGTTCTGAAGGCCTTGGTACTTGCTGATCACAGCCCAGGCATCCAGATGCTCAACCCCCTCTTAGGGTGGTAGGGACAAGTGGGATTATAGAATATACTGTCTTTTCATCCTGAGGTTTGAGAAATTCAGAATTTTCCAGCATTGAGTCACTGGGACTTCTCTTCAATACCCAGAGTCCTTCCTTATCTCTAACAATCCAGTTCCATCTAGCCTCTTGGAGTCAAAACTTTCAAAACAAAGTTAAATCTCCTTTGGGGCAGTGAAATGCAGACCTCTGGGGTACAGACCTGTGGTTGCTCTTCTGGTAACAACAGCTTGGATTCATTTAGCTTTCCCTACGAGCCAGGCATATGACAAGTGTTTTGCAACAAATATCTCAGCTGATCCTCACAAGGAGCCATCCCTGGTAGGTAAGATGACTATTCCTGTCAGACATGTAAGAAAAGTCACACTTAAAGTGATGGTTTAGAAACTTGTCCTGGAGAAGTAGAGCTGAACCCATGCTATTGACTCCAGAGCCCAGACTCTTACTACACTGCTGTGCCTTCCTCTATAAAATTAAAAACTGACTCAATCAACAAATAACTTTCTCATTCTTTTTGTGAAGAGCTGTGGCAAAAAATAGGGTGCAAGTAAATTAATCAGGTTACTTTGCAAGAATGATACCACTTAAATCCCAGGGACTACATAGGCTGAGCTCTGAAAAGAAAGTGATGCTCTCTTAGCACTGGGAAAACCCCATGAGATCCCAGGATCTGTCCTGGGTAGCCTGGGATACACATAGCGGCATCCTCATTTTTCTCCAATCATAAACGTTCTGTTGTGAGGCCCTCTAACCGACTTCCTTGAGAGAGCACTGTCTTCCTCTTACCTCCCTGAGTTCTGGCTTGCCCTTGGCCTATAAAAAGAGCTCATTGTGTTTATTTCCTTTTGTTTCCTAAAATAAATTATTTCCTACTCTCCTAATAACTACTGAAACTATTACTCCCTTTGAACTTCTTTAAAAAGTAGTTGCCATACACTGTCTCTATCTTTTCACCATTTTTCAACCTCCTACAATCTAGAAGAGGATTTATCTCACATCACTTCTTATTTATCTTGTACCACACTGCCTCTCTACACTACTGCTACCCCAGTAGCATTTCAATGGAGATGCCTACTAGATTTAAGCAATGTGTAAACCTTAACATGAAAACTTTGATGAAGAAAAGGAACCATAAAACAAAATCAATCAAAAAGATATTTCCAGTGAATTTTTCTACCACCAAAAATTTAACTAAGCTCCCAAATTTCTGGACATAATTATTTATAAATATTTTGTTTGTAAAAAATATTTGAATCAAATATTATCACAGCAATATGTTTAGATCAAAAACACAATATCTCTTTTTTGTCACTAATACTGTGTAGTTAGAAATTGTTCCTGTTCATACCATCTTGCAGCTTTAGAAAACATAAATTATTAGCTGGTGTAGAAAAGCAAACTAAGAAAATATTTTGACCTGGTTTATAGGATCTTATGGATTACTTGGTTTATTGTTTTTATCTTATTGTTTTTAATCTAGTTCAGACCAAGTGGGCACCTTAGAAAGAAAAATACGTATTATTTCATAGATGACTTAGAATGTGTTTTGAAAGGGCTGAGTGCCAGTTGTCATTAGCCATCAGGTGGGCCCTGTCATTAGTGGCTCACATCCACTCTCACTGGTCAGTGTTCCTGTTATACTGATGGTTACACAAGCTTCCAATATCCCCTAATCATGATCACAAATTCTTCTTTTCCAGTGGTCATTTAATGAAAGTGACATCATTCCAAGAAAGTCAGTATCAACAATTTTATTCAAAATCTTTCTGTTTTTTCCAGTATATATTTTGTCCAGTCTTTGTGCAGCATATAGCTATATAGTGCTGCACTGAAGACAGTCAGAAAGGGACCAGAAGTCAAATCATCAACTGTCAACCATCACTGCTCATTTTCCTAGGAGAAATCAGGGAGTATGGAAACGTTTGTGACAAGAAATGGAACACGAAATTTCTCCTTGCTCACTACTTTATTTCCAAATTAAGTTAACCATCATCTTTCCCCAACTCCTGGTCCAATAAGATTTTCCTCTATAAGCCCAGGGCTGCAATTTATTAAATAATTTAAACTCGCCCTTTATAAGCCTTACAGGAATCTGAATTGAGATAGCCAGAGATTTCTGGCCAACTAATCATTATTATTTCTTGAACTCTGGACGTTTATGTATGTGCTCCAAGCTGATTTGCATTCTACACCAGTTACCGGAATAGATCTGCCAGGAAGTTGTGAAATTCAAGGACAGATAGGCCCCTTTCTTGGTTAAATCATAGCTTCAGACCTACAGATTAGCCCATCAAGGCCCTCCAAATCTTTTGCAATGAACATTTTGAAATACATGGGTCATTTACTTCTGCCTTCCAGGCAGTTCAGCTCGGCGAAAGGCTTAGGCTACAGAATTGCAAAAGTTTATGATTTCTCACAGAAGAATGAAATGTGACGCAGTAGAGCACTCTGCAGGCATTTAATACCAGATGTTAATGTAAAAATTGGAAAATTGTGGTCCCACATGGTTATCTGACCCATGACCTTCAAAATCCCATCACAAATCTGTAAATCATCATTTCTAGAATCTTCCACTATTAAACCTTATGACTATTTTTAATGTAAAATAATAATTCTGAATAATTTGATCATATCAATCTTGAGACATTTACATGCTAACAGAATAATGCAATTTCTTAAAAAATCATTAAGTACAGATTTTCCGATTTGTTGGGTTTTCTAGTGATTTTTTAAAAATAGTTTGAGACCTTATCTGTATGCTGCACCTATTAATTATTAATCAAACTATTAAAATAGTAAAATAGTTCAAAATATTAAAAATAGTTTGATTCCCTTGTCTACATACTGCACCTATCAAACTTCATAAGATATTAAAGGAAAGTAAAACAGGGAAGAAATCTCACTTATTTGTATGGAGAGGGGACGAGAACCCTGGAAAAATACCTTTCAAAACATTTTTGCATTTGTTTGCACTTCTTACCAGAACCTGCACACTTGGGAAATGAAATGAGTGATTTTGAAGGATGTTGGACTCTTTAGAAATCCCATGTCTATGAGGAGAGCTTGGGGTAGAGTGAGGAGTTGATAAGAGGCTCTGGATTTGTTGTTAGAGCTGAGTGAGGTCTATGGGATATTAGGCAAAGCTCTTAACCTCTCTATGCCTCCATTTCCTCTTCCTAAAAACAGATTTAGCCCGATGTCTTGATCATCTCACAGGGTTGTAAGACTCAAGGAACACAGTTTGCATAACAGTCACACATGAGCAGCAAAGTGCTCTACAAGTTATGAAGAACATCGTTCAGGCTCTGTCACTCAGTTTGAATCCTGAAGGAGCTGAGACCCAAAGAATTTTCTTCAAGCCCAAGGACAAGGTAGGAAGGACTTTAAAATATCCCTCTTCTTACTGGGCGTAAGTATCTTAGCTTTGTATCTATACTTTTGATATTTAAAGTAGTGGAGAAGAAAAGAAGGTGGAAAGGGATCTTAATGAATCATTAGCAATCAACAGTATGTTCAATTGAACTGACCCAGGCAGAGTGTCACCCCAGGGTTTAGCAACTCTCTGGTGAGAAAAGAGAGCCACACAGAGCAGCATACCAGGGGCTAGTCTAGAGAAATGCAAAGCAATATAAGTGTCAGGCCCTGCCATCAAGAGAGCCTCCAGTTTCCTGTCTCCTGCTCTTCTCCATAGTCAAACACAACTGCATATATACAGTGAGCAACACTGGCAGGAACAACTCACAGAATGGGAAAATGCGATGAGGTCTTTGACACCAACTAATCCAATTGTCCCATGGATGAATGAAGATAATGAGGCAGACAATGTTAGGTGGCATGCCACAGCAATACCAATCAGAGGCATCAATGTGATGCGAAGCCAGAGCTCCTGGCCTCTTGCCAGGAAGATCTTGATATCATACCAAATGTACAGGAAGTTTTGTTATTCAAGTCTCAAATACAACATAATGTTTCCCTTTTCCTTTGAGGGATTAAATTCATATTTCAAAGAGTCACATCACCTTAAGAAACACACAACTAGTAACTTTTCTCCTTTCTTCCTACCTTCCCTCTGTTTCTTTCTCTCATTCTCTTTTCCTTCAGACTCTCTTTCCATCCTTCGAGGCAGATGAGACCAACAGAGAGAAAACCTAAGTCAAGGAAATGCAATTTGCGTTTGCCTATGATAGCTCAAAACTTGGGGTGAGTCTTGAAAATACAAGGTTATCAACTTAATTCCTGAATCTAGAAAAAAATTAGGCTTTTTTCCCTCTCCATTCTGATACCATTTATGTAAAATTAAAAATTTATTATTCCCATTGTCCCACCATCACATCCCACTCCTTGGACTTTTCATCTTCAGGTTCAAAAATCATCCTTGGCATTTGTATTTGAACGATCTCGCAATGGGTGTGTGAGTTTATTTGGGACCAAAGTAAACTGATAATGTATTTCCCTCACAATAATCCACACTTTCTGTTTATAAACAGCCTTATTTAATTTGAACTAATTTTGCAAAATTGGACCATTTCTAATCTTCCCATCCCTCACACTCAGTTCCAACTGATTCGTTTTATTCTTGACTCTGATCCTAAGAATGATGTACATTTTCCCCAGACATATAAAGGAGGGGGGAAGAAAATAGTGGACCAATGTAACAAAATTTTCCCCAATGTGCTCCCCATAAAGAAAAGAAAAAACATCAAACACCAACATGCCAAAGCATTTACTGAAACTTTCTCAAAAAAGTTACAAAAAGTGAGCAATGAAACTTACAACAAATTAGACACTAGAAACGAACATTGTTTAAGTCTACACAGAGATATAGAGTAAAAAAGAAACACCTATAAACATTTAGTATGGTTAAAGCACTTTATTCGGCTTTTATTCATATTATCTCATTTGCTCCTATTCAGAAAAAATTATCTCAGGCTTGGAAATTAAGACAAAAAAAAGATTCTGACCTTTTAAATATCATACTGGCCCATTATTCATCAAGCCTACTCAAGGATCACCACACTCTCTTGGGAAATACAATTTTGTTTGACTAATAATTCAACAGGGACCAGATTAAGAAACCTGTGAAGTTAGAGGTCGATTTATAGAAAACTAATAAGGAATGATGATTTAGTTTTTGCTTTCTGGTTGAGAAATAAACCCCCAAGATTATAGTTTTATGTCCCTGTAGGGCACTAACCAGTAACTATCTTACTTAGAAATCTCATTTCATCAAAGCCTGAATCACTGATTACTGAAATTCTCATTCTTCAATTCTCTTCAAATTGCTGTTATTCTGGCAAAGAGTCAGCTAAAACCAAACCCATATATTCATATAAGAATTATTAATGATTTGAGATCTGTGATTTGACAATCATCAACCACATGAGGTAGGTAGTAAATCCTCATTACAGAGGAAGAAACTTAGTCCAAAGAAATGCATGTTATCTGCCCAGGTTTAGAGGTAAGAAGTGATGGAGCTGAAATTTGAACAGAAATCTGCCTGAGGTCTAAGAAACACACGAGGGACTCATATGTGGATTAAAAATTGGGCTGGAATGTCACCCAAAATATCAACCTTATCTATTTAGATATGTTTATATGTTGAGATTATAAATGTGACAGAGAGCGAAGGCAACTAACTCTAAATGACCTAAACCTGAGTATTTAAGTTGTGATTGAAAAGACTATAAATTTCTTCGATTTCAACTCTCAAATTTTAAAATTGGAAATGTTGAAAGTATTTGCCCATATTCTATAGGGAATACTATCACTAAAGTGCCAACTTCCAGTGCTTGCTGATTCCATTGTTCTGGATGATGATCAGAAAATTACTTGGAGAACCACTTTTGGACTTCTCATTAGCATGTCCCTACTAAACATAGTCCAAGAGTTTTTTGAATAAATTTGACCAAATTACCAGCCTGCACTGCTGCAAAGATATTCAGTTGATTTTGTCCCTAGACTGGCAAAACACAGTCTTTTCTATTCTTCAGCATGTAAGTGAATTGTCCTGGCTGAACAGACAGGTAGTATCAAGACTACAGAGTGACACATGACTCTCAGTCTGAAAGCACCATAGTATATACATTTAAATCTTGGAAGAATATCTGGGAAAAGGTTGCTCTTTACATACATGGTTTGTCTGTCAACAAGTGTGCCTTTCAGCTCTGATATGTACCTTTAAAGCGTACCCTTTTATCCACCTAATGATCCATTCAGTGTTTATGCAGATTTACACATTTTTCTCCATAAATAACATTCGAAAGTTTGGGTCAATTGGCCTCTAGGTTGATAAATATCTCTGGCTGTACTGTAAGGCTTTGGTCAACCAAATCACAAACTGGACAGTGACCATCAGGCCTGGCTTCCTGTAGACCACACCCCTATTTCATAGGCATTGGCAGCTATCTGCCACAGATTCAAGTGAAGTGAGGCAATTTGCCCCACTCCTAGGCCCTGAGCAGCTGGATTTCAACTCCAGCTGATGTGAAAAGATTACTATGTGATTCAAATTCATCTTGATTCACAGTTTCACTGCTTTATCCTGACTAAAGCTGTTCACTGTGTCTGTGGTTTTTTTGCATAAATTTTCAATCCAGCTAGTGCTATTATAAAGTGTCTTTTCCAACCCTGAGGTTGGAGGTGAATTTTTAACTCGCATATTTTTTCCAGATGTGATAAGCTCTCCATAGCCTTCTTGGTGAGCAAAACCATATCCAGATCTTCTTGAGCTTGACCTGCGGGTCTGAGGCCTTCGCCTGCTGGTGGGCTTTGCCTTTTTTTGAGCCTTCTGCCACTGGCGGATCTGGAGAGGAACAGACCCAGAATGAGATGAATCCAAGTGACAGACTCCAGGCACTGAGCCATTTTGTAAAGTGTAATGTCTTTTCAGTAACAATAACATTGGCAATAACAAAATACCTTCATTACTAAAGGAAGTTTTAGACTGAAACCAAGAAATTTTCTACCCCAAAGATCACACTGGGCACTGATAAAGTTTTATCTCTATCAGGAAACTATCATATAAATAAAAAATAGTCTGAAAAATTTCATTATCGTGTTCATCTCAATTGTGTAGGAGCAACTTTTTTTTTTTCAATGCTGGGGATGGAACCCATGTCCTGCCTGGCCTTGCACACATAGGAAGATACTCTTTTTTGGTACCAGGAATTGAAATCAGGGGCACTCAACCATTGAGCCCTGTTTTGTATTTCATTTAGAGACAGGGTCTCACTGAGTTGCTTAGCACCTTGCCGCTGCTGAGGCTGGCTTTGAATTTATGATCCTCCTGCCTCAGCCTCTCGAGCCACTGGGATTACAGGCTTGCACCACCACACCCAGAAGGAAGATGCTTTTATTTAGAAAGATTTTCTAACATGCACCACCCAGACACGATCAATTTAACTCATGGTCGCGTTTCCCCAAAATAGCCTGAACCAGTAGAAAATAAGAGTCAGAAATTGTCAACTCTTGTGGTAGATTAATGTATCATTAGACTTTCAGTATTTGAGTTTAGTTTGGTTATTTTGGGTTTTTGTTGTTTATTCCAACATCACTTGGGTTGGTTTCCGACATTTTTTTAATTTTCCTGAACGGTAAGGAGAAAAAGACCACAGTTTGTGGAAATGACCTTGCCCTCTGATTTGGCACATTGCTTAGATTCTGACTTTTATGTCTGAAGAAGGTCATGAATCAGAAAACCATAATCAGTTTTAACATAGGAAAAAATGAGCACCATCTTCCTTCCTTCAGTTTATCTGTCATTTTCTGTTTGTATCAGCTCAGAGCCAAAGAGAAAGGACAGTCCTGGCAAGGGATTCTCAGTGTTCAAAAGGTCTCTTTGCATACACTGGCCCCAGAATGTGAGGGACATCATGATAAGAAGAGTTCTACCTCAATTCCCCTCATAGCATCCGTGACCTGGCCCATTCCCCTTGTTGAACATTTTCCCCTTTCTCTTGATATAGCTCCCTGCTTTCCTTCTCCTTTTATCTTTGTATCTGAGTCTTGACCTAATTTGATATTGTCTTCTTTACACCTCTTTCCATGAAATACTGAAATATGTTCTAATTCCCTGACTTCGATATTCTATAATCTTCCTACTTTCCTTCTAACTTTTAAATTTCCTAACCCATCCATCATGCTACGATTCCCTTTTTAATCTGTTCCAAAGGTCACCTCTCCCCATGTTTCTGAATATACTATTATAGTTCTACAAAAATTTAGAGCCCCTTTGACTCATCTCTTGCCTGTCTCCATTTTTCTACATCCTTTGCTTGCCCTCAAATTAAAAACTTTCCCTATAGTATGCTTTTCTCTTAGAATAATTATCCAAAATGATTTGGAAGCATTTCCTTTTTGAAAAGTCAGCTTTTAAAATACCCAACTTAACTTTTACTTTCTCACTCTCCACCCACATTTAGTCTAGATGCTTCTTTTCATCGGCATTCAAAACTAGTACATTCAAGACTTGGGCAGTCCCATCTGTTCTGACAGGATCCATGTACCTATGGGTATTGGCCTAGGGGAATTTCATTAGCCTTTCCCTGGGTTTCCAAGCAAACAGAGAAGGACACCATTCTGAGAGCCAAGAACAAGTTTCTGAGTATTAGCAGCACTGCAACATACCTGATCACTCAGGGATGGGTATAAATGCATCTTCAAAAATCTGAATGCCATCACGGGTATGACTGAAGCCACTGTTGTTAAGAGAATAACAAGCCAGATGCACTTCTGATTCAAGGAATGCCATGCGTTTCCTGTCATTAAGGAAAAATGTACACTCTGGTTATAAATAGAACTGAAGTATTAATATACATTTTGTCAGTAAGGTCACATATAAAATGATGAGGCCTGGTCTACATAGAAGAACAAGTGAGTGTCTTCTCAATTTATCACGTGTTCAATGGGGGTGTGGAGAAGGCAAACATGGGAACTTTCTAGTGGCCTGATCACTTGGAGTTACCAGCATGAGCCAAGCATTTTCTGCTCCAGGCTCAGTCCAGCTTCACTCATTAAACACAATTCTCACTTCAGCCTCACGTTTCCTTGGCTACAAAGCAACAATTGTTTTTAAAAAGCAGATTTACCTCTGTGGGTTCTTGGATAAAAATTATCATATCAAGCAGGGCGCGGTGGCTCAAGCCTGTAATCCCAGCACTTAGAGAGGCTGAGACAGGAGAATCGCGAGTTCAAAGCCAGCCTCAGCAACGGGGAGGCGCTAAGCAACTCAGTGAGACCCTGTCTCTACATAAAACACAAAATAGGGCTGGGGATGTGACTCAGTGGTTGAGTATCCCTGAGTTCAATCCGCAGTACCAAAAAAAAATTATCATATCAATAAAAGTGCTCCAAATGCAGGCACAATCTCAAATAATGGTCATGTTGACTGGTTATGTCATAAAAGATGAGCTTCATCTGCTGTAGGGCCAACCTTTTAAATTCAGGCAAAGGCCCCAGAAAACCTGCCTCAAAGGTACTTGCTATCTCTTCGATGTTCTCTTGGTTATGAGATACTTAAATTTCAAGGAGATCAGGGAGGTTCCTGGGTTTGTGAAAGGAGCATCCTCCTCACTGGGAGACCGTTGATGCAGTCATCCAACATGCCAGGGAAATAGGGCAGTGAAACTCATTTCCAAACCTGTAGACAGTTTCTTTCCTTTGTTCTAGCACATCACGATCTTTGATGTTTGCCCAAACAAGGCAACAAGGGTAAGACAGACAGACAAGTTACATGAGAAGATACCACTCCAGCTTATATTGCCAAAATAAACTTTTGCCCCTATTCTTTTTCTAGGGATCTATCATGATACCTACAGTTTTACAGGTCCCCTCTTGCAGTGCTAAAATGTTAACACCATTCGATGGGCTTAGGGTATGAGGACTTGGCGGCTAACGAGTATGTCTGCCTTTTCTGGCTTTGGAAAGTAGAAGCTATCTACCAAAGAGCAGCTGATTCCAGTTGCTTTCAGCCATGGGCAGAAACAAACTTGACTCAATAAATTAAATGTCTTTTGAGCAACTTGAAGCTCAATATCCCCAGGCAAGGCTGAAAAAAACAAGCTTCTCTTTAAAACCATACTCCTGCTTGCTGCTGGTTACTAAAGGAAAAAAAATTTTTCTTAAACCCCAATGTTGATCTAAGTTTTGTAAAGTTTTATTGGAGCTCAGTAATTAATTCCTGGAATGGCATGTGTTTAGCTGAAGAGTGGTCCCCACACAAACTGCTTTCTCCAGTTGAGGCATTCCAGTTTCATTATACATGTTTGAAGGCTCTCTCAGGACTGGAAGTCTCCTACTCAATGCACTGAACTTCCAGATTTGGCAACTAAATAATAAACAAACAAACAAACTTAAAAATAATTTTAGTGTCTTTCTTTCCTAATTGGCTTATTCTAGTTCATAACCAACATGTCTCTGTGTGGTTGGAATCTTTTGGTATATAAAGTATTAACATCATATATTAAGGAAGAGTGGTACAGCTTAAAGACTTCTACGTATACATAGGGAAGGACGAAAGTTGAAAAACAATCTTCTTAAGTGTATGTGTGCATTTAAATGGAACTCGGATTTCAGGTACTTTTGCATCAGTGGTAATATCTAAACTTAAGGTTGGTTCTGTATGCTTTCTACATGAATCAATTTTCTAAGAATTGTTGTCTAGACTGTTACCCATCTAGTGGGTAAAAAATCAGTCTGGACTGACTGAGCTCAAGAAGGCTGTCCCTGCACATCGCTCCTCTCTAGTTTGTTAGATATACTCAGAAAATCACTGTTCCCTGCACACACTAGAGAATTCAAAACTTCTGAGTAAGTATGTTAATAGCTTTCTTGTATGAGGCTCAGTGGCCTTGCTGGGAATCATTTTGAAATGTGGACTGCATTGGAAGTATACTGCATGCATATACCAGGTATATATACTCTTTGTGGAATAACAGAATCTCATAGTTTTAAGGAATTTTAGGGAAACTTTACTGTCTATCTTATGTTCAAATCTTTCTGCAATGTCCCCAACCAGTAATCAGGACACATTTGTTTGAATAATAGTAATCACTATTGTCACAATCAACATTTATTGAAAAATTACTAAGTACCAAGATATTTGCTAAGTAGTTTTTATATATATGTGTGTGTATATATATATATATATATATATCTTCATAAATTTTCAACAAAATGGGAATGACTAATATTCCCAGTCTATAAATGAAGATATTAAATCATGTAAAGGAGAAGAAACTTGCCCAGGGTCACAGTTTGTTAAGTGGTAAAGGTAGCACTTGAACTCCAGATGTCTGCAGAGCCTACTCTTTAGGCCATTTGTAGACTAATATCCAGCAGTTTGTAGGAGGCTCTAACTTATGCATCATTTCTTTTCTATCTAAGTGCAAACAATTCCTATAGGTGAACTTTGGCAGATATGTTGATGATGAAGTGATCTAGTGTTTCTTTATCTTCTCTCTAACATATACAGACTTCTCACAGGCCTTCAGGTAGGCCCAAGATATGCACTATGCCTGTTGTTTCCAAGGAGACGGCCATTTACATCTGGCTGTTGAGAACATGCAAGCTTCTATAATGTTTCTTCTACATCTGGTAAAGACAATGGAAAGTAATCTTTTGGAACCTCTTTCAAGTCTAGAATCTCCAGATGCCCAACTCAGTCAGTTCTTGGAGAAGGGATCACTGGTCATTTTCAGACCTAGCCAACATACACCCAAAATATGAATTACAAAGGCAAATAAATGGCAGCATGATGCTGGGCTCCACTAGACAGTAGGATTCACTTACCAACAAAAGGAAACTGGTTTGGGAAGACTTCAAAGATGCCATTACTGTGCATTGCAAACAAAATAGAGAAATAAGTAGCAATGCTGCCCCAGATGAAGACGTGGTTAATGACAGTCCAGTAACTGGTATCCAAGGCTATCTGTAAATAAGATCAAATATAAAACGGAGGTTTTTGAAGTTTAAAAGAGCTCAGAGACCTGCTCTGTGATAAGAAGGTTGCATCTACCTATGTTCCAGGCCAACCACAAGTACCTCCACCATCTGCACACACACAGGAGACTGACTTAACTTGATTATTTCTATTAGACAATGGATTTGAGAACTTATGTATGCAGGCTATTGTATCTGCCCAGGCTGAGACAAAATTTTAAGCTTTTTTTTTTACATGAGAAACAAGAAAATGGAATGGTTTTATAATTGTTCCAAATTCTCTCAAAACTTTTCTACTGAAAAAAAATCTGTGGGAAGCAAATGCAACATTTTATAATCTGTACATAAATTTTCACATGACCATTTTGACACATGAATAATCTTTTTTACATAAATATTTTATATAAATATCTAACTCATTTTGATGATCCTTTCCTTAAATTACTCAAATCATAACAAAAAAGTCATGAACCATGTTTTAGCATAAAAGCCAGAAAGTAAAACTCAAGGTGATCTGGGAGCATGTCACAAACTCTTCTACCTTCCAATATCATGTGGTGGCAGCTCAAATAAAAGACGAGTGAAGTGCTATTGGAGAATGAAATAATCCCTTCAATACTGGAGTTCTCTAAGGTTAAAATTTAAAAGTAAGTTTTGGTGTCATTTTGTGTCCTCTGCATGAGGAGACCCTACCTGCAGAATAAATAGATACTTCTTTTTTTTTTTAAATTTTTTTGTAGATGGACACAATGTCTTTATTTTATTGCTCTGTATGTGGTGCAGAGGATCGAACCCAGGGCCTCACACATGCGAGGCAAGCGCTCTACCGCTGAGCTACAATCCCAGCCCAAGATACTTCTTAATATACGGAGACATATATCTCCTTCTCACTTGTAATTTACCATCCTTTAAAATGTTGCCCCATTAAAAGGATGCTGAAGCCTTGGATATGAACTACAGGGGTTATAAAAGGGCAACCTTTTGTCTCAAGTGGCCTAAAAACAGAGTCCCACCATCAGGCCTCAGCCATGAGCTGCTGGCCCATCAGCATGCCTCAGCCAAGAGCTGCTAGTTTTCTAGTTCATTTAGCTAAGACATTAGACCAAAATCTCCAACTCTGTCTTGCACCACCTGTCAGTTCATCACCATCGACAGACAACAATAGCTTGATCTGGGTGGGAAAGCAAAGGCAAAGAAAAATCACAACCCATGAAAAGAGCTCAACTCAAAATACAAGAACAGGTGGCTCCTACTGAAGCAGAACTAACAGAAGAATAAAGAGACAAGCCTGGTAACAACAACAAAATGTAACAAGGACTCTTGAGATGCAATTAGATCACAGAAAAAAATCTCAAAGGAAAATTCCTATTTCTGAATTTTAAAATTTAATAGAGAAACCAAATAAGAGTAGTCAATGGGGCTTGGATTGTAGCTCAGTGGTAGAGCGCTTGCCTCACATGCGTGAGGCCCTGGGTTCGATCCTCAGCACCACATACAAAGCAATAAAATAAAGACATTATGTCCATCTACAGCTAAAAAAAAAATATTAAAAAAAAAAAAGAGTAGTCAATGATGAGAATTGGATTAACATTCTGGGGGAAAAAAGACCTGGAAAAAATACTTCACGATAGGGAACAAAAATTTGAAGAATGGAAACCATTTGTAAATCTATAGATGTCAGATTCATGAGCTCAATATACAATTAATGGGGGGCTGGGATTGTGGCTCATTGGTAGAGTGCTTGCCTAGCATGTGTGAGGCACTGGGTACAATTCTCGGAACCACATAAAAATAAATAAATAAATAATGAAGTTATGTTAAAAATATGTATGTATACATACATACACACATATACAATTACTGGCATTTCAGAAAGAGAAAACGAAACAAATAGAAAAGTAGCAATCAAAAAATGACAAAAGAAAACTGATCTGTAATAACAAATAACACACTTTCAGATTGAGAGAGTCCTCTAAATCCTAGTCAAATTAATGAAAAAAGATACATTCTTATAATATTTGTGAAGTCCAAGGACAAAGAACATAAGCAATCAGACAAAGAAGATATTACAAAGGAAAGAGAATTAACCTAACAAATGAAGCTGGGATATAGCAGAATGACAACAAAGTTCCTTAAAAAAAAAAAAAAGGCTCTGACTTTTACATTTACAGGTAAAGATAAAGAAAGCCAGCTTTGAGCTCAAAATTATAACAGCTAAATACTCCTTCTGAACAAATTGCTCAAAGATATTATTACAACCAAATAAAAAATAAATCAGAACAAAGACCTCAAAATACTGGAAGACAGCATAAAAATGGTGGTAAGTAATGATTCTTGTAAATTTAGAGTTAGCTAGAAATAAATAATAATGCAAGTATAAGCTGCATTATTAATATGGAAAGAATTGGGGATTGGTCAAATATACATTAAAGGAGTATATATATATATTTTTTTTTTGGTACCAGGGATTGAACTCAGGGGTACTCAACCACTGAGCCACATCCCCAGCCCTATTTTGTGTTTTATGTAGAGACAGGGTCTCACTGAGTTGCTGAGCGCCTCGCCGTTGCTGAGGCTGGCTTTGAACTTGCGATTCTCCTGTCTCAGCCTCCCAAAGTGCTAGGATTACAAGCGTGAGCCACCGTGCCCATCTTAAAGGAGTATTGTATCACATTCTGGAACTACAATTCAAAATTATTAAGATGTAAGAGTTGAGGATGAGAGTAAGGACAGGGAAGGAGAAACAAAATTAAAACATTTCGAAAATTGTTTAATTGGAGGTGGTTAAGAAAAGGTTTGGAAAAGGATAGTGAAACATTTGATGAAGGATATACATAGTATGCAATCTTAATATAACAAAATGGAAATGTACCTTTAAATCACCAGTAAAATAGGAATATGATAGTAAAATTGCAAATTATTCATGGGAAAAAGGATATTTTAAAACCAAAATTATGCATCTAAGTATGAAAAAGGAAAAAATATAGAGTAGGCTAAAAACTAGTCATAAAAATATTAAAAGAGCAAGATAAACCACGTTACTACAAAAAAAATTAGTTAAATTCCCGTATGAAAAGAGAAAAACTAATAGAATGAGACAAAAAGAAATGAATATGAAGTGATTGGCCCAGGTTATATACTAGACAAAAGCAAACTAAGCAAAGCAAGAGAAGCAAAACTAAAACTTAAGTAAGGATCTAAAAACTAAAACTTAAGTAAGGATTTTTTTTTTATGAAAACAGCTAAGAGCTACAAAGAACACACCAGGAACCATTATGTGGTAAGTAATATAGCCTTGAATTATATAAGGTAAAATATCCTTGAAATACAAGAACTTGACAAAAATCAAAATTACAGTGGTAATCTTTAATATACTTCTCTTTTTTTTTTGAGAGCATTGTATAGTAAATTAAAAGTATTATTCATTGCTCTTTAGTATCAACATTTAGCCTAGCATGTTGCCAGGATAATGCAGATAAATAATTGGCATATTAAAACACAAACATGCACACACACAAATAAATTATAGGTGATCTTTGAAGGTACGGTAATTTGTTATACGCCATGGTTTAAAACATGACTTTATAATGCACAGTACTGCAACTCATTACGGAATGCTTACAAGTGATTTATTAGTGAAAGACCTTTTCTTAGTACTCATTCCATCACTCTTGAAGCACACAATAGAACTGATTCATAACCCCCTGTTGTATGAACAGTGCATTTTAAAAAAATACATGCTACTTTCTATAAATATTTAAAATAATGTTATTATACAAGAAGTATAAAATGAAAAATGTTCTAATTTGGCTTCCTTTTATGTGGTTTATCTTTCCATATCATATAAATGTAAATATTACTTCATGTTTTTCCTTAATATTCAGAAAGCACCCAAATATGTTGCCTCCCAGTGGCTGTCTAGAGTATGATACTTAGCTAACTTTCATAGCACTTTTTTCTTTCTTTGAGTCAACTTAATTTACTAATATACATGATCACCGTGTAATAGGGTAGGGGAGAGGATTTATCTCCAGAATTACTTTTGTCAAAACAGTGTACTGCGTCAGGGCTTTGAACTTCTGACTGCTGGTGAACATGAACCTTACGTGTTGAATAGTGATTGGCTTTCGGCTGCTGCTTCCTGTTCCACTGGCTTTTCTCTCCCTCTTTCGCATTTGAACTTCTCATTGAATTAAATCAAACATGTCTACTCTGATGACTGTTCACATCTTCCCATCTGTGTTCACCACATTTTTTTTAATCAATTAATTTATTTAAATGCATTTCAAGTCATAGTACATATATAGAGCTAATATACATATAGAGCAATATATATATATTGCTCTAATATATATATATATATATTGCTCTAATATATAGAGAGAGCAGCATTTATGAAAATTTAAAATATACATACTGACCGGGAGTGAAAAACAACAAAATTTCCTCCCTCATTCTTCATCCAACAGATTGGTAAAAATTAGGAGTTCTGACTCCAGAACTCTCATTTCTAGGAATTTATCTGACAGTACATAAAATATGTGTACCATTATATGCATTGTAACATTGCTTCAATAACACAAAAAACAGAAACATCTTGAATGTCTATCAGTAAATGACTGAATAATAAATTATTATATATCATAATATGAAATTCTGTACAACTGTTAAAAAGATTTATATCTGAATATGTTGGTTAGGAAGGCTGTCCAGATTACATAGTTAAGTGAGAAATGCATATTACCAAATAATGTACATAATCATGATACCTTTTTGTTTTGTATGTATGTATATGGGTGTGCATCTCAAAGCAAAGAAAAAATATGGAAGAACTATGATAATCATATTAATAGTTAAAGAAGGGAAGGAAAGGAAAATAGTTCATTTTATTTTCAATACTTCAGCATTTGTTTGAAATGTTAAGGGAACATTTTATAATTCAACTGACTGTAAAAATTTATTATTAAAAAAATAAAATAGAGACTACTAAAGTTTGGCTTGTGGCATCAGCAGGACCTAAATTTATAACTATAATTACAGACCATGGAAATTTCATGGAAGTTGAGACTACATCAACAAGTCAAGCTTAGGTAGCAAGGAGAGGATATTAATACTGCTGTCAAAATGAGCTTATTCACAGAATTCCTGAAAGTTATTATTCCATATATTAAAAACATCAGTTTTTTATTAAAGCCAAAATTGCTCAACTCCAATGGTTACAAATATTTACATACTGAGGTCTGAGAATTCTGTGGTGAAATAGACATTTGTAGGGCTTCTTGAAAGTGAAAATAGGCAGTGATCATCCTCAAAGAGAATAAATTGACAAGAGCTGGGAATCTATATCTTTCCCAAGCTGAAACTTTCATGTTGATAAAAGATCTGTGTGTTCATCGTCTAACTGAGTTTCTTTCCCATCTTATTCAAAGATGATATTGGTCTCCTAAGTATCCTCTCAGGAAAGAGAGGTATAGATCATGAGTTTCCTGTAGCTGAAGGCATTTGAGGAGACCCACAACTATTACTGATGGCATTAGAACTGGGAAACTGAAGTCAAAAGACATGTGTTCAAATCCTGGCCTGACTTTTTTTTTTTTTTTTTTTTTTTTTTTTTTTTTTTTGCAGGATGATAAATCAACCTTCTAGCCACATCTATATTCTCATCTGTAATAACACTATCTACATTTCACTGGACCGTAAAGAGGACTACACAACATAATGAGATTATCCCAGTATCTCGCTCAATATCTTCCTTTCTGCTCATTATAAGCTTTTTGCCTGAAAATTTGCATTTTAATCAGTCTTGTTGCAGAATAGAAGTCCTTGTTCTAGGCAATGCTGAAATCATATAGACCTAGGTTTTACTCCTAGGTCTTAGACCTACTGTATGACCTAAGGAAAGCCACCAAAACTCTCTGAACTTCATCTGTAAAGGGAAACAAAAATATGTACTGCACAGTGGCGTTGTGAGAAGTGAGTGTGATGCATAATATCCCTCAGAGTGGTGACGATAGAAGGACAGGCCTGCTTTGGCCATACAAGGTAAGAGGCATGGAATCAGAACAGTAGGGATAGTTGGTACCTTAACCAAATTCTTCTCACTTCCTCTTTCCTTGCATCCTTCTGCCTGACATTCATTTGACAAATATTTATCCATGTCTGGCACTGTAGTTTTTGTTGGAAGTTCAGTGGGAAACAACACACCAGATACTAGAAACCTGGGTCCATTCTCAGTATTCTGCTTTGGGGGCACCATCTTGGCCTGGATCTCTGTTACTTCATTCTCCTGCCAGAACTTTACCTCAGTCTCCTGGCTGCTTTAACCCTCAGAATTAAGGTATGGTGAGGGCAGGGAGAAATCAGGCAAGGGGGACCCATAGAATGGGAATATGTGGATAAGATGAAGGACTTCACATTATAATATGGCAAAGGGATCCCAGCCACTGAGGACTGAGGTCCAAAGGACATGACTCCATGTATACCACACTGCTTCCCAATTGTGCCTAGCGACCCTGCAGACTAGTAATAATTGTGCTGTAGGAAATGCTTACCCAAAATCTTTCCTAAAACTAAAACATTTGTATGAAAGAACACTGATGTAGGAAATCAAACTGTTGTGTTTATTATATTCTAGGCAATGTGCTGGGCCCTATATATATAGGGAGAATAAAATAGACATCACCACTGCCTTTATGAGGACAATGACAATAAACAAGGGGACAACTATGTGTACTTACAAGTGGAGATGAGAGCTATGAGGTAAAAAAACAACCTGAGTTCTAGTCCATCAGGGAGAATAAGGGGGCCTAATTTAAATGGGAGGATCAAGGGAGACCACTCTGACAACAGGAAATCTGGGGGAAGAACATTCCAGGGAAGAAAATAAAAAAAGGAAAAGTCCTAAGGCAGGCAAGAGGTTGGTGAATTCCAGGAGCCTAGAGAAGGCTGGGTTGGCCACAGTGTCATGAGTAACAAGATTGAAGTAGTGGGAGGATCTATTGCCCTTGGGAGATGGAAGCCGGAGAGTGGCTCTCAGAAAGCCAAGGGGCCATCAAGGCGTGAACCAAATAGATTTGGATAACCTCACCCAAAACTTCCTGAGAGGCCAACAGTTACTTGGAGTCCTCAGTGCAAATATCCTCTGAGAAAGCATGGATATCTTCCTTATAAACCTTATTAATCAAAGGTAAGAAATTGTTATTAGGTGGTTTCAAAAGGGATGCAAAATTCTATAATCTTTTTTTGTGAATAAACTGTGTTTTAAAAATGGGACAGCTTTGTGGGTCTCTTAAGGAGAAATGTAACTGTGACAGCTAACTGGAACAAGAACTGTTATGGGAAAAACAGCTTCTGTTTTTCTGTTCTATGAAGTTAATATAAGAACATAGTACTGACAGTAATGGCACTGCAGTGATAACATATAAGAAAATAATTTATAGATGAGCAAAGGAAAAAGGGGAAAAATTACATAGGAGTGTAGGAATAGCAACAGGCTTTCTTTCCATTTAAAATATAAAAAGAACCAGAATTTGTAGGGCTAATTGTAAAGATTACTTTCACTAAACACATTTAATGTCTGTCACATATCATACACATTATGAATTTCCAGGTAATTTATTACCCTTACATATGTAGCAGATAGAGTTAAGGACAGTTTGAAGAATGTTTTCCATTTGCTTTTTCCTTTATATTGGCCTTTTATCTCAGTTACTACCTTTCAAATCATCTCTTGGATCACCAAGTAACAAACTTGACCTGGTAGTGCATAAGCTGTAGCCACTAAAAGATGTCCCTGTACATCCTGCAACTATCCTTCTCTCTTAAGAGGGAGAACCCAGAGAATGGGAAATGCATTCTCATGACAAAGATGAGGTCATCTGATTCTTAACAGTTTTCTCAGTAATTAAAAGGCAACAAAATAAAACAGAGGCCACAATGCTTCCTGTGTTCATCTAGAGCTACAGAAATGAATAAAGTTTCTGTGAACTCTAACTCAGCATTTAATGGCATTGACCACCATTTGTATTTTTTAAAAATACAGAAACACAATTCAAGATACCATGAAAGAAGGTCAATGGAGCATGACAATCATGCCCACCAGAAAAGTTTCCCTAAATTTGAGACTTGGATATACCATGGATAAAACATTGAACCTCTTGAATAACTTCACAAAAAATTGTATTGCCAAAAACCCTTTAGATCTTACTTTAAAACCTGGAAGTTACTAAGTCCTCCAGGAATCATGAGAAAGTTTTTCTTTTATCATTGGGAATTTTTTCTTCTTCAAACACAAGAAGGAACTAGTAGTATAATCATTTAACACAGTGTCCAACCCAAAGAAGTAATTGTTAGATTTCTAGAAACATGAAGGTTATAGACATCTAATGCTAATCTGCCACATCTGGTAATTCATGTCAAGCCTTCCTGTTTTCATCTCAAAATGTGTAATTTTTAAAAATAGTACTTTTAGGATTTTTTCCCCCAATGGGTAGATAAAATCAGCCAACAATGAATAAACTAGAATTTTAAAAATTATAAACCCATCAAGTTACAGTGCCTTCAGGAACAGGGTTACCTGCACACTGACCACAATGACCAAAGATGTGGCCATGGTAACCGCAAAGGACTGGTAGTCAGCAACATGTTGCCCATCTTCTCCAACCACGTTGTAAAAGGCCCCAAAGGGTATGAAGAAAAGGACAAATGAGGTGTAGATTCCATGTGCCACGCAAATGAAAAATTTACGCTTGTTAAAAAGTAGATTCAGTTGTCCAGGTTCGTAGAGCTGGGGACAGTCCATGCTGTTCTGGTCACTCACATCCTATAAACAGAGTATAATCTCAGTTGAGGGGGGTAAGGAAGAGTCAGAGAGGTCCTGTATTCCCTATCTCCTGAAATAACAAATGCCTTTTTAAGCATGCCCTAGTATGCACTACTCAGTGAGCCAGAACAAGACATTATCTTGTTTTCGTTCCCATAATAACCCAGAAGATAAAATGATCCCTAGTTTACAAGAAAGGAACTAGTCTCCAAGAGAGATTCATGAAAGGTTGCACAGATCTTAAGTAGCAGAACAGGCTTTGACTTGAACCCAAATATTGTATTCAAATCAAGGTTTCTTTTCTATACTCTCCTGCAGGCTGCTGTGGCTTCTTCAAACACAAGACTCCTCAAACATTCATGCTCCCAGAATTCCAGCACATCATGCTTAGCCAATGGTCAACAGTTAATTGCCAATGCAATGGGTGGGTAGTGACCAGGAGATGGCAGCAGAGAGCTGAAAAGTCAACTGGCAGATCAGAACCTTTGTAGAGAGGTGAGCAAAGCAGAAGGAGCAAGGAAAGAGGGAAATTCTATGTGGGATTCCAGGTGGAAAGCAGACTGAGACCAAATGCTGAATGTTTTACCAAGTGAGGATTCAATAGCAGCTACCAAGTATTTGGGACCAAGAAATTAGAACGAGAAAACAATGTGTTTAATACCAACTAAGTCCTAGGAAAGCCTAAAGTGATGCTTCTCAAACATTGTGCACGTGAATCTCCCCGAGAGTAGATTATCATTCAGTAGGTCTGAAAGCCTGAGAATCTACATTTCTAATCAGCCTCAAAGTACCACTGATAACCACACTAAGTACCAAAGCCAAATGCCAAGAACCAAAAAAGATGGCAAGAATCAACACTTGGAAACATGAAAGGACCAGGGGTCAGGAGGGCCCAACATAGTAAATGCTAGGGGAAGTTCTGCCTCACCTTATTCCTGTGAGCTGGCCCAGGCCTTATCAGACAGGGTCCCATGAAGAACACTGACATGTTCTCCTTGGGAGGTCCTGCTATGAGATACCAGCAGATGCTGCCTCTTCCAGTCTGGTGCCTGGTGGGGGTTACTTACATATACAGGCTTCAAACCCACACAATTCTGAGTTCAACTCCTGGTAACAGGTTTAGTTGTAGACCTGTTATTTAACCCATCTGAGCCTTAGTTTTATCATGTCCAGAAATACAAATAGTAACAAACACCTCCCTCCCAGAACCACTGTCATGATTAAATGAAGATGTGAGGTATTCAGTAGAATTCTTGCCATGTCTTAAATAATAAACAATAGACGCTTCCACAAATAAAAGTAAATAAAATACTGATGATAATAATAATTAATAATAACAAGAGGTATAATGCAGCAGCCTCAAAGACAAATGGCCTGGTCGTAGGCTTAGTTCTGTCACCTATTGGCTGTGTAGTATTCGGGCAGTGACTTGAACCTCCAAGGCTTGGATTCCTTCTTATAAAATGAGCAAATCCATAGATGATCAGTGAGGCCCTTCCAGCATAGCATTCCATGGTCCTGTGATTAGTTTAAGGGCCAAAATTGACAAAGCAGGAAAGGAAAGGGGCTGACATTGAACTTGACAGCAATAAGGAGCCTTATTATATTTTGTTTTGAATTGCACAATAACCATGTTTTCCCAGAAACTGCTTTATTTTTATTATTTTATTTCACATTCTGGGCAGCTACCAAAGTACCAAGAAAAGAAACACTTGTAAACATGGGTACTTGGAAATGAATGTGCTTAATCCTTTACATCTAAGGTCTTCAGAAGTTCATTACGTTTTGTAGAATTCCACAAAATATGCCTTTTTTTAACATATGAAAAGTGAGACTTACAACTAACTACAGAGCCAGAAGAATAGGAAAGTGGAGTGAGCTCATAATGGGAAGATTTATATTTTGCAATAGATGGCTTTGGGCCAGAAAATGAGGCCTAGCAAACAGGTCTAACAACAGCCTGGAGAAATCTGGTCTCCTTAAAAAAATACTTCAAAAAAAGACCATACTTTTTAAAAAATAATACAGTCTAATTATGCCATGGAAACTCAGCTGGCTAGCCTTCCACTTCCCCATAGGCAGCCAGACTTTGACCCCCTTCCAGGAAGTACCTGCCAAGGCTCTGAGTATGCCAAGGAGCCACCATTTTCATAATTGATTCCCTCCCTTTTCCCCTCTCAAGCACACTGATGCTGGACAAAAGAAGTCTGTGCTCTGTCTCTTCATGGCTGTGGGCTTTGTGTGCTCCTTTCCCACTGGCAGACTACTCCATGGGCCGCACTTCCTGTTCTGGGGCTGTGCTGGCCAAGGATTCCTTACTGCAGATGCTAGCTTTCTGAGCTCCAACCTAGTTCCTTGATTTTCCATCTGTCACTGCATGGCTCTCTACACTTCCACAGGTTAATGTAGCACTTCCCAGCACTGAACCAACAAGCATTAGTTCTGAGGCATATCAATAGGTGCTATATGAAAAAAAAAAAAAAAAGTAAAGGTACAGTCACAGAAATTTGGGAAATGCTAAGCTAAAATAAAAGAGACTACCTGCTATGGGATTTCTCAAAACATTTACATCAATAATGTGGGGTGAGAATCTCTAAGAGAGCAGCCAAACTTTGATCAGAGAATCCTTTGGGGAAAGCAGGGGTAGGAAAGGGGGCTCTGGAAGGGATTATGACCCACAAAACTTCTATTAAAATAACTGCATTCCTAGGGCTCTTTGCGGGAATGGTGCCTTCTACTTTGAAGTTAGAAGCAACTAAAAGGTGTAACAAAGAAATTAAGCTAGAAAGACAGAGAAAGCACATACCTGGTCAAAAATCCCCATGGCTAAAACAGGTAATGATGTGTAGACAATGTTAAAAAGAGTGATGAACCACTGATCATAAACGGTCTGAAAAGAAATAAGGTATCAGTGAGAAACACCATTCGTGTTAGTGAGAACATTCATTTCCAGGCTCCTGAGATGGCTTAAATAACCTGCCTTTCTCAGGTGCGTGGGAATTAGCTTTTAGAGTCAGACAGATATGAGTTCTCTCCCAGTTCTGCCTTTTATCACCTGCTATTTTAATGGGAGACTAGGCTTCTCTGAACTTTAGTTTCTTGCTCTCTAAAGTGATACTATCCCCACCCTGTAGAGTGGCAGAGGAATGAGATAATATATGTAGCGTACCTGACATGCTGGACATGTGCAACCCTGGACCCTCATGGTAGATTGCTATTCCTTCTCCACATTTTCTATGGCTTATAAGGAGTTCAAATGTCTGATTTAAATGATAGATAAAATCTTCAGCAAAAATTATGAACCTAGTATTCCTACCCTGTATTCAAATGAAGAATGTTTTCTTGGGAGTGATTTAAAGCAAGGTGGGCATGAAGCGAAAAGCTCATTATACTGAGTATAAGCAAATAAGACAATAAAAATACCCCCTCACATCTAAATAGAATATGTTACACAAGATTTCCTTGCATGAGCTCACTAAAGTCATTATATTTGCCCTTTGTTGATTAGTATATAGAGAAATGGCAATGGAATCTTTGTTTCTTATTATAATCAAAGGTAAAAATTAAAAGTTAGAAAGGGAGGAACTACAGAGTGAAATTGACCAATGTATATACATGAATATACCACTATGAATTTCACCTTTATGTATATCTATAAAGCACCAATTAAATAAACAACAGATAGATAGAAGGAAGACTAGTATAGTATAGAAAGGGGAACATGGCGGCGGGGGCGAAGGGGGGAAGAGGAAGTTCGGGGGACTGAATTGGACAAATTGTATTCCATGAATGTATGATTATGTTAAAGTGAACCCAAATAACCATAATGCACTAATAAAAACATTTAAAAAATTAAAACCTAGGCCTCTAACTTCTAACCAATAATGATTATACCACTCATATCATTCATTCACTTGTTCATTCAATATTTATTGAGAAACAACTATATGCCAGGTACTTAGATGCAAAGCAGTGATACTTCATGTGATCATATAGATGAAATTTCTCATTAAATTTGCATTCTAACTGGGGGGAAGACAATAAACAAGATCAGATTTTATGTGGGGGGGGGTAGTGAGTGAATGAGTACCTAAATTAGAAGGTAATAAGTGTTAAGGAGGAAAGGCTATAGGGGATATGAGAGAGAACTGTAATAAGGTGATTGAGAAAGGTATTACTGAGAAGTGACATTTGAGATAAGATATGAATGAAACATAGCATTTAATATGCAGCTTTCTGGAACAGAAGCATCCCATACTGCAAGAAGATCCCATGAAACATGTCAAAGGCAAGAACGCATTGTATGCTCAAGGAACATCCAGGAGGCCAGCTGGGTATACAACAAACAGCAGAGAGAATAATGGATGCCAAGAGCTAAGGAAGGGAATACTATGTAGGTAACCATGGTTTATTCCCTAGGTGAAAGTGAGAAGGCAATCGGGAGGCTACTGCAGGGTTTCAGATGAAAGAAGATGGTGGCTGAGTCATGTGACCAGCAGGGACACATGTAAGATTTCAAGTATATTCTGAAGCACGTTTTCTTCTTAGGGAAGTTCTTAAGCACTGAAGAACCTTAAATGCAAATGATTCAGACCAAGAAGCTGCAGGTAGGGCCTACAAGGTTACATAAAAGTCCTTTAAATTATGTCCTTTGGATGGAGAGTATATTGAGGAGAAACTATTTTGGTATCCTAGTGCCAAATCTAAATTTGAACTTAGCATATGGTATATTCTTGAAATGGGTATGAATTTGTTCAAGAGAAAGAAAAGTAGAGGCCATTCTTCAAAGGCCAAATCCCACTGTTCTGTTGAGCTATAGGCAGATTTACTCAATACGGAATAATACAAACCCTGAAACTACACTGATTACTGTGTTCTGAACAGTTGTTAGCAAGATTAGTATCTGACTTCAGTAAGAAGGAGCCTGGACATCCCTACTGTTGACTATGTTGGGGGAGGTCAATCTTGGGGCAAAAACAAAACAAAATAAAACAAACAAAAAACAGATGGGGAAAGAAGGACTAGATGAATGGGTGAGGAAGAAAATCATTTTATTCCCTTTGTGTCTCAGAGTTAAGGCCTGGAATCTAAGTAGGAAAGACTTTCTTACCATCATTCTCTTTGAGCCAGGCAGAGGTAGGAAGGGAAGTTGAATTTTACCACCAATAGCCAAGGTGAGGCTTTGGGGATAATAAGGATTTTCTTTTAAATCCTGATGTCCAAATAAATCAGCATATCTAGGGATGGAATCTAGGTATTTAAATATTTAAATATTTCCAGTTTTTAAATATTTCCAGATAATTCCAATATGAAATCAATATTGAGAATTGCACTCACTCCCGTTTAAAAACAAAATAAAACCAAAAACAAACAAATAACAACAAAAAAAACACAGAAGAGCTGACACATATCCTCCATGATTTGATGCTGGTACCTGACTTTCATTCCTCAACTTATTAATCCATTTCATGATTGCAGTATGGAAAATAAAAGAGGGAGAGAGCAGTTAAACTGAGGTTTTGTAGCCCTGGGCAGAGCCTAGTGACATCAAATCATTCCTTCACCACATACCTCACCCACCTTCCAGCTTTCACTCATAAGAAGAGATGAAGAAAAAATCTGGGAAATTATGATGTACTAAACTGTTAGTAGCTGATGGCCTGCTGGCATAAAGGGCCCTTCTCATCAAAACTGGCAAGCATTAAAACCTACAATTATTTCACAGCAGTACTTGTCAACTGACATCCAAACTTGAAGCCTCATTTCACAACTGGAGCAGGAGAAGACAGGAAGGGTAAATCAGTTAGAATAAAGTTTCAGTGAGGTTTTTGCAATTTCTTGGAATGAAAAGAAAAACAAAAATAGTTACTATTTGTTGGGACTTACTCTGTGCCACCTTAAGTGCTTCTCATATATTAGCTCATTGAATTTTAACAATCCTATGAGGTAGGTATTCTTTTTTTTGTTTGTTTTCATATTCCACCACCATTACTGTCCCAATACCCCCTCCCCCATTAAACCCCTGTGAACAGAGTTCCTCCATTATTCCCATGTCCTTTCCTACATTATGGATCAGCATCCACTTATCAATGAGTACATTCGGCATTTGGTTTTCTGAGATTGGCTTACTTCACTCGGCATGATATTCTCCAACTCCATCCATTTACCTGCAAATGACAGAATTTTATTCTCTTTTATTGCTGAGTAATATTCCATTGTGTATATATACTACAGCTTCTTTATCCATTCATCTATTGAAGGGCATCTAGGTTGCTTCCACAGTTTAGCTATTGTGAATTGAGCTGCTATAAACATTGAAGTGGCTGCAGCACTGTAGTACGCTGTTTTTAAGTCTTCTGGGTATAGAGCGAGGAGAGAAATAGCAGGCTTAAATGGTGGTTCCATTCCAAGTTTTCTAAGGAATCTCCATACTGCTTTCCAGATTAGTTGCACCAATTTGCAGTTCCACCAGCAATGTATGAGCGTGCCTTTTTCC
Source organism: Geosciurus inauris (assembly GCA_004024805.1). Classification (NCBI taxonomy): domain Eukaryota; kingdom Metazoa; phylum Chordata; class Mammalia; order Rodentia; family Sciuridae; genus Geosciurus; species Geosciurus inauris. The sequence goes on along the minus strand of PVHX01010695.1, from coordinate 639 downwards.
CCACAACCTCGCCAACACTTATTGTTGTTTGTACTCTTGATAATTGCCATGCTGACTGGCGTGAGATGAAATCTTAGGGTAGTTTTGATTTGCATTTCTCTGATTGCTAGAGATATTGAACATTTTTTCATATGCCTGTTGATGGATTGTATAGCTTCATCTGTGAAGTTTGTGTTCAGCTCTTTGGCCCATTTATTGATTGGGTTGTTAGTTTTTTTGGTGATAAGTTTTTGAGTTCTTTATATATCCTGGAGATTAATGCTCTATCAGATGTGTGTGTGGAAAAGATTTGTTCCCAGAATGTCAGCTCTCTGTTCTCTTCATTGATTATTTCTTTTGCTGAGAAGAAGCTTTTTAGTTTGAATCCATCATATTTGTTGATTCTTGATTTTACTTCTTGTGCTATAGGAGTCTTGTTAAGGAAGTATGGTCCTAATCTGACATGATGAAGATTTGGGCCTACTTTTTCTTCTATTAGGCGTTGGGTCTCTGGTCTGATTCCCAGCTCCTTGACCCACTTTGAGTTGAGTTTTGTGCACAGTGAGAGATAGGAGTTTAGTTTCATTTTGCTCCATATGGATTTCCAGTTTTCCCAGCACCATTTGTTGAAGAGGCTATCTTTTCTCCAGTGTACGTGTT
>PVHX01010694.1:0-68561 GCA_004024805.1 Geosciurus inauris | reverse complement strand
CCCCTAATCCCGCTCGAAGCAGTCAGACAGAATCTGCTGTCCTATATCACCAAAAAGGCCGGGATGTCAGGTTTGGTCAGGGTCCAAGATGCCCAAATAAGGAAGCTGGTCAGAGCTGCAAGCCAGATGTGACATCACTAGTGGACATGCCTCCTGTCAATCAGCGAGTTTTCCTGGCCCATCAGGAAGGACTATGGCCTTCTCTTCCTGTACCCAACCCCTCCCCTTCCTGACCGGGTTTTCTTGAAATTCTCTAGGCACGGAATCTCTGGCGCCATTTCTCCCTAACCGCTCTGATGGACGGGGAAATGGTCCGAGGGCTCGCCTTCCAATAAAGCCTTGCCGAGTGGCTTAATTCATCTTCTCCTGGTCCTGTGAATTTTACACATTTCACTTCTGAATATGAGATTTTGGGGAACACTTCATATCTAAGCCATAACACAAAGTCACTAACAAAATAGAACAGTACCACCAATTATAGTTACTGTTAGGGCTTCAGGAAACTTGTTCAATATTATGTCACATAAGGAGCCAGGGCTTCCACTGGACTTCAAAATAAGCTGAAATAAGGCTTCTACAGCACAGAGGCAGGATCCCAGACCAGACCATAAGAAGAGAACCAATCAAGGACAGACCAAACAGCTGCCTGAAGACCAAGGGTAGCATGGACTGAGTGTGACCTTCAATTCTTGTCCGAATTTTTGTTTTTCATTTCTTTCTTAAAAAATCCTTGTTACAAAATAAAATGATTAGTAACATGGGTTACAAAATGTGATATCTGGGACCAAATCTTTATTATTATTATTATTATGTGTGATCTCGGGCCAATTACTTAAATAATCCAACCTCAAATTGTTTTTTGATTATAATTTTTATTTCTATTATTAGGATAATTTGATATATTGTATATAAAGAATAGGAACAGTGGCAGGTCCACAACATTAGCATGATAGATGGTGTTGCTTATTTCTATTACTATAAGTATAGTTATTATAACTTGCAAAGCCCTCTTTTCGGTTTTCCAATGAATAGGAAGATGGGAGGGTCATTAAAAACTTACTCAAGTCAGCAGATCCTCTACTGCTTAGAAGTCTGCTGGTCAGTTACTTTTGTCAATGATTCTAATTCAAGTTATTTGTTTCTCTGCACTAACTAACCCACTGAACTCCTGCAGAATCACAGCAAGGCAAATATGAAAATGACCATGCAAGAAACCTTTCTGGGAAACAAGATGAGTCATTTTCTTTGTCTAAACACCTCTTGAGATTAGAATGAAAGCTTTAGGAAATTTCTTAGACTCTTGCACTTATACTATTTCAACTGACAAGTTTATAGATCTGATAGAACATTTTTTTAATGAGAAAATCAAGGCCTACAGGAGCTAATGCACTGTAAGAATTTAATCATATCTATCGGTTAGAAGGCCTTAAAATCACTCAGATATGAATGCTGTGTCTTCTCTCTCTGAACATCCAAGGATCCAGGACAGGAATTTTTTACACTAATCCAGTGTAATTACCTGGATAGCATCCTGTGTTTTGTGGAGGGTGGCAGGAATTCTCTATACAACGGTCACATGAATTTCAAAAATATTTGGTTTTTGAAATTTTTGTCTCCCCTTTGAGACATTACCAGGGACACATTCCTGACAGATGGTCTGAGTTTATAGCTGAAGTCCAGCAGTCCAGGGAGCAGAAAAGCAGACTCTAGAACACCTGCTGGGCAGATACATTCTCCTCCAGGCCTTCCCCCTTTCTCACCTCCTTTTCAGCTTTCAGAGCCCTATCAAAGCCCTGGCCTGCTTTGTTGCCCACATTGTCTGAGGATAAAGACTGAAAGAGGCCCAGGCCAAAGACTTCTCTGTGGGGTCAGCCACCTCTCCAGGCAGAGGCATCAGTGTGGACTCCGCCAATGAATCCACTTAACAAAGGATCCTGCACATATAGATACTTTAATAAAGCTTCTTGTAAAGGTGACTGACACATGCAAAGTGAGAAAGAGAATGATTAGAGGTTTCTGTCACAGGGACAGGGAAGAATGAGATACATGGCCTAAGTGACAACCTATTCAACTCAGCAGAATCAACCACTTCTTGGGGACAGCAGGGCAAAGAGCTGAGTAGGGGAGAGGTTGTGCAGAGAAGGGAATACCATAAACCTCTGGGTCAACAGTAGGTCATGCTGTGCTTGCAGCAACTCTTTCAGGAAGGCTCACTGGTTATGCTGTCAAAAGAGTGACTTTGGCCTCTTGAGTTTCCAGGGACTGAAAGTTCTCCACCTATTGCAGAATCTAGTCATTCTGCCTCCAACACACACATTCTCTTGGTAAGAGTGGATGATGAAGAGTAGATTTTCAATCTCAGTAATGACTCTGGAGAAGAAAACTTTTCCATTCTCCCTAAGAATCTACCCAAGTGATACTGTTAAAGTTTGAAATCCTTACCAAATATCTCTCCCAAAAAGTGAGACTATATTTAGATTGGTGGAGGATAGTTTTCCTGATCCTGACCATCTCTGATTAGCACAATCAAGTTGAGAAGAATTATGAAAATGTGGAAAAGTCAGGGATTGCAACATAAGGTATATATAAAAGGTGAGGAGTTGTGGTATCATAGCACATTTTCTGTCCTCAAGCTCTACCTCCACTGCTGGGCGATGTTGTATAATTATTTAGCATGTGTGTGCCTTATCTCCTCATCTTTAAAACATGGATTTAATATGCTTATAGTTTGGAAGGACGAAAGATAAGAGTCAAATGTTAAGTACAATACCTAATACATGCTCAACAATGTGTAATTATTTACTTAATAAAAAAAGAATACTCCCCCTATCATTTTGGGTGGAAAAATAAGATAAAAAATAATAAAATATTATTCCATACTGATATGCTAAAACACTTCTTGTTTAACTGATAGGGTTCAGACAGATGCAAGTGGTGGGAACATGAGCTTAAGGAAAAATTCTATAAAGTGGGCCCACTCTGCTGGCCCCTACATGCTTCATTTCTAAGAAGCAATTTCCCTACAGCCGTGCCTGGCCTAGTGGACAGGATCAGTCACATTTCTGAGCAAACTACCTGCTATCTGCAGGAGAACTGTAGGCCCAAAATAATGTTGATAAGAGGAACCCAAGTTACCCTGAAGGAGGAGACACTTGTGACTCTTCACAGACCAGATCTTGAAACTCAGGGAGATAAGCATAATTTATTTTAACCATAAAACTTATAAGAATTTAAGGGGAATGAAGGGAAGGGAGGGGAGATTGGAATAGGAAAGACAGTACAATGAATCAGACATAACTTTCCTGTGTTCATTTATGAATTCACCACCATTGAAACTCTACATCATTTATAATCACAAGAATTGAATCCTAAGTTATACTCCATGTATGGATAATATGTCAAGATACACTCTACCTGAGGCTGTGGTTGTAGCTCAGTGGTAGAGTGCTTGCATAGCATGTGTGAGACACCACACAAAAAATAAAATAAAATAAAGGTTAAAAATAAAAACTTCAAAAAATACTCTACTGTTATGTATATCTAAAAATAACAAAGTAAGAAAATAAAAATAAAAGAAAACCAAAAAAGAATTCAATTAGAATCAGTCAGCATGGGCTAACGTGACCTAAAGTAGTCATGGCAGTAAGGACTTCAAAGTCTGATGTCACCCTACTATCAGTTAAGAATTAAGAGGTGAATCTGAGTGGATGGGACTCTCTGGAAACTTCTCTGGGATCTCCAATAAAACTGGAGTGCAGGAGATGCATACTGTCATTTTCTAATGAAATATGACCCCAGTTGTTCTGACACTGGGGATGGTGTAGAGACAAAGTGTTGAAAAAAGAGAAGAATACATGAAATAGATATTTAGGGACATACTAGGAGAGCTAAACTGTGTTGGAGGATTATGAATGTATGGTCAGGACTCATTGTTTCCCTTAAGAGTATCTCCTTTCCCCCTCACTATACCATTGAATAAACTCATGTCTGTTACTCTGAGTGACATATCTAAAATCTTTCTGACTTGATCATAACAATTAGGGTTGGAATGGGGACTTTTGCCATGCCTCAGTCTCCTGGAAGGCTCCAGCTTTTTAATATAATGGCTTTCATTTTCTAATAAAATATGACCCCAGTTCTTCTAGTGACACTGGGGATAGGTTGGAGACAAACTGTTGGAAAAACAAAAGAACACGTGAAATAGATATTTAGGGACATGGTAGGAGAGCTAAGCTGTGTTGGAGGATTTTGAATATATGGTGATGCCAAAAATGTAAGCAGTGGTTTCTTTCAAGACCAATGTTTGGAAAAAATAACTCTAATGGAAGTGAGAATGTGGTAAGAAAGATAAATCTATCTATAAATACCAGAGATTTAAGGTATTTAATTAAAAAATGGCCTCCAGATGGGATGGATGGATGGATGGACAGACATTTACAAATACATTTTTATGAGCAAGAAATAAAAGGTTCTGATGAGAGTAAATGGTTATTTCAGGCAGACTACTTGAGTTCATGGCCTAGAAGTGACGAATGTGCTCCGAATGTACTACCTGGGTTCATGATGGAGATGCAAATAAGCTTGATGATGATGAAGTCTAGGTCATGTCCATGGATGTGTTTGTAGTGTTAAAAAAGGTCTCTTAGAGATGAGAAAATTAGGCTGAGAGGCCAAGTGTATGTGTATCATCTGGATAGTTTAGGACTCAAGAAGATGGAAGAAGTTGGGGGTGGGAGGTGGGGAAAGGATGACTGTATATAGATTCTGAAGTCTTCAAAGAATAGCTAACAATTTCCAGGAAGGCAGGGGCAATTGCACCCTTAGTCATGGAGCCTTTGAAGGACCCATGGTAGAAGCTTTAGAGGGACAAGAGAAGCAGTGTCCCACTAAAAGCAGCTATAATGGACCTTTCTCCCACTGCCTTCAGCCACTACCTTCTACTCACAGCTGCTATTTTGACGTTTTATTTATTGTGCATGTGTTCTAGTGTTATGGTAGCATCAGGAAACACTTGCAAATCTATTCACTTTGATGCTTCATTTACAAATATGATTTCCCATTAAAATCAGCTTTGTCTTAATATTCTTACAAGTATAAAAATAAACCATTTCTTAAATATTTATTACTAATTTTTAATATATTTCCTACTAAATTTTAGAAGATTTGGGCTTTGTGTTTCTTTTAAATTGACTGTCAGGAAGCAAATCTGTGATTGCCAGTGGAAGATAATCTTCTCAAATCAAAACCCTCTCAGAGTCTCATAGGAGAAGAGGTATCTCCCCAAGAGGACCCTGAGGAGTTCCCAAAGATTGGGGAATTTTTTTCTTTTTTTCTTTTTTCTATTTTCTTTTTGGTATTGGGAATTGAACTCAGGAGTACTTGACCACTGAGCCACATCTTCAGCCCTATTTTGTGTTTTATGTAGAGACAGGATCTCATTGAGTTGCTTAGTGCCTCACCTTTGCTGAGACTGGCTTTGAACTAGCGATTCTCCTGTCTCAGCCTCCCAAAGTGCTGGGATTACAGGCGTGAGCCACTGCACCTGGTTAAGATCAAGGGATTTTGACTTAGCACCAGTGCGGTCCTTGACATGTATGATAGAAAAGAATTTTACCATGTATTAATAGACAGAGATTTATCTAGGAAAGCAAGAAATACACATTCAGGGAGAATATGGGCCATTTCAAGAGTGAGTGATGTGGTTTGGTGTTTCCAGTTTCTCTTTTAAAGAAAACATAGTGAGGTGTGAGTATGGGAAGTTATGTAAGGACGTTATCAGTCTGATCATCCAAAGACAGTTTATGGTGTTCTCATCATTCTCAGGCTGAACTAGTTTCCATCCTCTGATCGATAGTGCTGGAAATTGCCCTAAATTATAGATCTCTTAAAAAGTCATATCTACCTTTATTTCATCTATTTGTTGGTGGGCTAATTTTAAGAGTACACAAGGTAGATTTATAGATTTCCCAAAAATTTGGGAATGACAAGCCTGGGAAAGAGACTAGGGTAGCAGGTGAATTAAAATTTTATTTTCTTGTTCTTCCTTTATGTATCTATCTTTCCTTCCTTCCTTCCTTTTTTTTTTTTTTTTTCTTCTAAGTTACCTCAAGAGTAGCAGGAGGTTCATGTGCTATTTTAAAGATGCTGGGATTGTTTTTCTGAACTCCGGTGTGAGATTTAAAAGATTGAAGAGAGGGAAATACTTCCCTGCCAGGAAGATTTGTAGCAACTTGTAATTCAATTCTCAGGGCCACTTTGGCAGGACAGGTTCTCACTTGCTACAAGCCAGCACCCTGATCAGAGTCTATTTTATTTAGGGTTTGAAGGAATCACTTTTGGCAGAGGTTCTAGCCTAGGTAATGCATGCTATCTTTGGACAGTGATAATAATAATAGGTAGAAAGTACTATGCCTTTGTCACACACACACACACACACACACACACACACACACACACAACAGCACCATTCAAATTAAAATCCCCAAGTTGTCCACCCCCACAAACTTCCTAGAAAAATTTCTCCCCCATCTCTTTCTCTGGACTTCCTATTGCTGAGAATGGGAAGCCACACCCAGGCTCAGACCAACATCAAGGAAACAAGAATTGTGACATGTTCTACGGCTAGTACAGGATAACTAAATCTACATATGCATATTTTCTTGCTTTTGTTTCTATAAATTGCAGCCATTTCTGTGGGACTCACTGAGGAAAGCTAGCTGCCTTCCTAGATTTGGCCAAAACTGTAATAAATTCATATTTCCTTTTTATATCATTTACTTATTTCTTATGCAGGCAAGCAATCAAATCTAGTCAGCGAGGCTCCCCTGATTTGACTTCTTCCAGCATAAGGACACTGAGTAAGTGCTTTGCACGCATTCACATTTGTGTATGTACATGTGTGTGTGTGTGTTCTAAGAGCACTTAACATGAAACGTACTCTCTTAATTTTTAAGTGTACAATAGAGTATTGTTATGTGCAGTCACTGTGCTGTACAATAGATCTCTAGAAGTTATTCATCTCACATAAGTGCAATTTATGCCTGTTAAATAGAAACTCTCATTTCCCCCATCCCTTGCCCTGGTAACCTCCACTCTACCCTCTAATTCCAATGAATTTGAGTATTATAGATATCACTCTTAAGTGGAATCATGCAGGGTATATCCTTCTGTTACTCTTTTATATCATTTAAAATGATGTCATTCAGGTTCACTCATGTTATAATGTGTATCAGAATTTTCTTCCATTTTAAGGGTGAAAATAATATTTCTTTATATGTTATAACATAATTTCTCTACTCCCTCATCCTTCAGCAGACATTTAGGTGGTTTCTATGTCCTGGTTATTGGGAATACTCACATGCATTCACATTTAGTTTTCACTACAGCCTTGAAGCACTTTGGAGATAAGGCAACGAGCACTTTGAGCAAGTGCTCAGACCTCATGCTTGGAAAAATGAGAACTAGGATCTGAATGTAGGAAGTTTAGACCCAGGTATGAAGACACTAGAATATGACTCAAGCCTCTGGCTCTAAATGCAGTTTTCTCCATTGTTTTAGTCAGCTTTTTCATCACTGTGACTAAAAGACCCAACCAGAACAATACTAGAGGAGGAAACATTTATCTGGGTCTTATTCCATAGAGAACCAGCACCATTCCTCGAGGCTCAAGGTGAGGCAGAATAACATGGCAAAATAGTGGCAGAGGGAAGCAGCTCACATGAAGCTCACAAAGCAAAGACTCTATTTGCTAGATACCAAATATATATACCCCAAAGGCACATCCCCAGTGAGCCACATCCACCCACACCCTATCCCTTCAGATACCACCCAGTTAATCTCATCATGAGAGTATTTCATTGATTGGATTAAGGTTCTCATAACCCAATCATTTCTCCTCTAAACCTTTTTGCATTGTCTCATACATGAGCTTTTGGTGGACATATCACATCCAAACCACAACATGCACATATTCTACTGGTGAGAATTATCGGACACAAATATAAGAAGCTGACAATCATTTTGAGTACAAAAGGGCAGATAAACCTTTCTCTTTCCTCCCCTTCACTTGCCTGCCTCCCTGGGGAGATTTTGCTTAGGGGGACAAGGCTGTTTGCCAAGAACTGAAAATCTGATTTTCTTCTTTAGAGAAGAGATGACAATGTGTCTCCTGGCAGCCAAAATGCCAGGGCCACAGACTGATTGATTCAGGGGCCCCTCTCTATCCAGGGCCATATAGAGGACAAGGTTATTGCACTGTGGGTGATTACTAAAGGCTCTGGGTTTCTGGAAGTGATAAATGTGCCCACTCTGTTCTTTCTGAGGCCATAAGTAAAGGCTGTACATGGCAAAAGCCCCAGTGTTAAGCCTCACATCAGCTAGTATTAAAGAAAAACAGAAATGCCTCTTCTATAGCCTGAGTGACTCCATACTGCAAAAGACCCCAACAGTGACCCTCATTCCTTCTGCTCATTTCTGACAGCCCAACTGCTGCAGGGAAACACAATAGTCCCTCTACCTTCCTATCAAGTGTACAAAGCTCCTCAAGATGTATTGTTTTGCTTTCAGAATGCTTTCATAACCCCAGAGGCTAAGGAAGATGTTTATCTCCTTTGTTTAAGTATACCTGGCCTGTAAGTGAAGTCCACTCATGCCTTATTCACCTCCTGCATTCCTCACTACTCTCCTATAAAGAAAAGGCCCAGGCCCTTTGCATGTTTGTCTCCTGTTTCTGTCCTGTTCTGCAGACAGTGCCTTCCATGCACACATTTTCCTATACTCAGGTTCAAGCTTACTCTGGCATCCTGGGCTAGTTATTGAATATATTCAAGCCTGAGGTTTTATTGGCAAATTCAGGATATAACCTTCCCTGCAGCATGATTGGAAGATTAGAAGTTGTATCAGTCAGAGGTCTTAGTTCATGTGGCAGAAATGAAGTCTGACTGATTTCATCGAAAAAATAAATTTACTAAGTATGTGAACTGAAAAAGTGTGTTCAAGGTTTTATAGGTTTAAGAAAACTATCAAAGCCAGTGAGGAGGAATTTCAAAGTGCAGAGAACTCTGGGGCTACTGTCAAGCATCAATCACTCCAGCTCACTCTGCACCTCTCACCTCATAGATACCAGGCTTGGATACTATCAACATTTTGCCCCCTCCACGTACTACCTCCAAGGAGACTCTGCTTTTTGGCAATGGCCCATCAGGTACATGATCACACAGCTAGTTTTCTTACTTGCAGCATAAGGATAGTATCTTGTAAGGGTTGAAGATAATGCCAATAACCCATCTAGAACAATATTTGGCCTGTAATATCATCAGTGGCAACTGGTATTTTGACTGTGATTTGGATGCTTACGTTTGCCTCACTGTTTCCAGTTTTGAACATGTTCACATATATTTAATTCTCAGAACCCTCCTGGGAAGAGGAAGAGATGAAGACATTTACATTCACATAGGTTATAATGGTGATGTACTCCTTGAAGCCCTGGACCCAAACCCTGGGTAAGAGAATTTCTTAATGTGGTTAATAAATATGACCAGCAGGAGGCAAGGTCATTCTTGTCCAGGTGAAGTATGCAGTTGCCATAATTTGCATAGCCTGCTGCCACTGACTTTCTTACCTGTCCCCCAATTAGAATACTCTCCTTTGGAGATACACACACACACATATATATGTATATATATTATGCATATATATGCAATATATGTATGTAATATATATAATATAATAATAAGCATAAGAACGTATATACAAATAGGATACATAAAATAATATATTATATTATATATAATGTAATTAACTTGTCAGAAGTCAGAGATGTGCACAAAACATGGATCATGAAACTCTTTCCACAATAGTATAGAACAGAATTGGAGCTCATGACATTATGTGAGAGGTAAGATTGAAAGTGGGTTGCTGTGGTAGGGTCTACAGGCAAGTCTAGTAAAGCATGAGGCCAGGGGTATCAAGAGCCTTGGAACGAACCCACAGCTTGCCCAGTAGGAGGAGCAGACCCTGAAGACAAGCTCTGCTACTCCCTGGACAATCAGACAGAGTCATAGAATCCCAGATTTGGCCTGGTTTTCCTGAAACTGAACCTAAGTGAGGCATAATTTGCAGGGCTTCACTGCTTATTTGTTTGTTTATTTTCTCCTGAAACTTTCTAAATGCAACTATAGCAGAGCAACCCTAGCATGTCAAGTGCTTGGCAAAAGCACATCTGTTACCTCTGGGAGATCTGGGATGTGTACTAAGTGCATGTGTATTAAGCCAGGAAAGGAGGCAGAGAGCAGAGGGCATCTATGAATTTCTCCTTTCCCCTCTTTTCTCTTAGCTATCTGTTTCATCATTTCTGGGCATAGATCCAATCAGAAAATGTTGCATTATCTCACAAGGGATTCCCAAAGACTTGCCAACTCCAGTTGGTTGCTAAGAGACAGCTCCACAGTAGGATTTAGTCTGCAATATTTGAATGAAGAAAAGAGAGCACAGATGGGCTTTCCAGGTAGCCAGCTCTAAGGAAAGATGTCCAGTCCATTTGTTTAGCACAAGCGAGTGTCAATTTTCTGTTTGTGACTTACATGAGGGTCTTCTGATTAGTTTGGGGTCTATATCCAAAGGCTATGAAAAAAATAGCTGATTGTACATATTTGGATTGAGATATGCTTTCACCCCTAATATTGAGTGTGAAGAAAGACCTTAAGAAGTTATATTCAGGCTATGCTTCCATTCTCCTGAATTCTTAGTTTAGAAATTCAGACTTGACCCTTTTAAAAATAGGTTTGGCAAACCTAGATGCTTTTTAATAGATGAAAGGATAAGGAAACTGTGGTATATATATATATATAATAAAATATTACTCAGAATTAAAAGAGAATAAAATTAGGACATTTGCAGGTAAATGGATGGAGTTGGAGAATATCATGCTAAGTGAAGTAAGCCAATTCCAAAAAACAAATGGCTGAATGTTCTCTCTGATCCATATTGGGGGAGAGGACATGGGAAGAATGGAGGAACTTTGATTGGGCAAAGAAGAGGGAGAGGAGAGGAGGGGTATGGGGGCAAGAAAGATGGTGGAATGAGATGGACAACATTACTCTAGGCACATGTATGATTGCACATATGGTGTGATGCTACATCATGTATAACCACAGAAATGAAAAGTTGTGCTCCATTTGTGTACAATGAATCAAAAAACATTCTGCTGTCATATATACCTAATTAGAATAAATACATTTTTTAAAAAGTAGGTTTGGAAAAAGGTTACAAACAAACGCATATTCATTAACAGAGAACTGGATGATAAGCCATGGGATATCTACAGAATAGAGTATTACTTAACTCTAAAAAGATAGGGGGAAATCATTATGTGGCTTTTTTCTCCAGGATAAAATGCTAAATGGAGAAAAGTAAGATAGAAATTATGTGTACAATAGACTACTATTTCTTTAAGAAAACATTGGTAATATAAATATAAACTTTCTTATTTAAAAAAGGGTATAAACCATACTTTTAAAAATGAGTTAACTGTGAATCAAGAAATATAATATTTTGGATGACACTTAGAAAAGCTGAACTTTTATGGATATTTGTTAATATTCAAAAATTAAAATAAATAACTAAATCTGTATAAACTGTTGGTGACAATATAACAAAAGAAAAGCCTATTCCAAACGAGTTTAAAATAAACTCATTGCACAAATCATCCCTAAACTTTTAAAGATCCAGTTCTCAAAGGTATAAATAAAAGCTCACACCTCTACTCTCCAAAAATGAAAGGGTGAGACAGTGATGGTATTATTATTTTGAAATAGTTGTACTTTAAAGGAAAAAAGATTAGACCTATGCTACCAAAAAGTGGAGGAGAATGACTTAAAGATGTAAGACTCATAAGATAGAGTAAAAATTATGTAGACCTGAATTTCAATTGGAATTATTAACATGAATTTATAGATGTGTAGTCATGTATTTTATGACATTTTGGTCAACATTGAGTCACATATGTGATATTGTCCCATTAGATTATAGTGGGACCTATTACTTAGTGATGTTGTGCTCATTATAATATTGTAGCACAATATATTCATATGAAAGTATGGCACATAAAATTATGTATAGCAATTGCTAATGATAAGAAACTACTATGTTACTGGCTTATATATTCACTTTATTTTACTTTTATCATTCTTTTAGAGTGTATTCCTATTTAATTTCTAAAAGTTAGCTGTAAATGGTCCTTCATGAGGATTGCTGAGGTATGCACTTATATCATAGGAATTCCAGCTTGGTGCATGCTGTTGTTCCTGACAACCTTCTAGCAGGGCAAGATGTGGAGGAGGAAGACCGTGATATTGATGATCCTCACCCTATACAGGCTTGGCCTAGGCAAATGCATATTTTGTCTTTGTTTTAAACAAAAAGCTTAAAAAATGTTGGAAGACTCTGAAAAGTAAATAGTAATAAATTAAAGAAAATGCCCACAGTACAATTTAACAGAGTGAGTTTACCTATTTTTCCCACAATAGCCCCAGTCAGGTATTCATGTTGACTGAAAGGCTGAAGTGGTCCCTGGGTAGATGGAAAGATCTCCTCAAGCAGCTCTTTATTTCTGGTAGAAGTGAAGAAGGAGTCTCTAGTAGGGATGGAAGTGGCCTCTAGGATCACAGGTGTAAAACGGAAAAAGGGCCCTTTCTTCTACAGAGAAACTGTGGTTCCAGGAGAATGGGAAAAATAAAACATTGTTTTATTCTCTTCTCAGTTTTCAATCAGTTGGCCTTAAACACAAGTGAATTCATGGGAAGCCTGTGATGGAATGGGTGAATAAAACCATAGCTTTCTGGCCAGAGGATCACAAGTGCAAATTCTAAGAAACAAAAAAATACTATGAAATTGCAGAGATGAAAGAACTAGGTAAAGTGCCCTCATAAAGTTGGTTATGAACTCTAAATCCACCCCTGAGTTCTATATGCATAGTTATAACTGAACAGAGTACCATCAATTTGGGGAACTAAATGCAGAGATAGACTACTTGGTAAAATCCTAGCCTGCCCAGGGATTATCTAAATGGCACTAAAAGTGCTTAGACATTCAAGCTGAACCACAGTCCACAGAAAACTGCCAGAACTTGTGGCCTTAAACAAATCTTGTTGATTGTTTGCTTAAAAAAGAAAACAAGATTCCCCACAGGATTTAAGTTAAATCCAGAGTATCATTTAAATGATACTCAGATTCAAATATCCAGGATACAATTCAACAACTCAAGTGGGAAAGACAATCAACAGACTAACACTTAGTAGAAACAGATATCAGAACAATCTGATAAAGACTTTAAGGTAGTTATTATAAAAATGTCCCAACAGGTAATTGTGAATACTCTTGAATCAAATGAATAAATCAAAAATCATAGCAACATTATAGATTCTAGCTTATTCTAATACATAATAAATTTACATTTAACTCAGAATAACATTGAACAAATTATGTTATTATAATACTTTATTAATTTGCTAAAGCATTATTAAAATTATTTCATACCAGGTCCATATTCAAAGTTTACCCTCTTGTTTCCATGATTTTTTCTTATAGTTGGTTAGTTTCAATAAGGCTCATACCTCCTTATATTGCATTTTATTATGCCACTTAAGGTTCTTTGATTTTGTACGATCTCATCTTTTCTTATTTAAAGTTATTGATTTCTTAAATAAACTAGGATTTTTGTCCTCTAAAATGTCCCACATTATGAATATGACCAATTACTTCACTGTGATTTTTATTAAAGTGATTATGTTAGCCTTATAAATGAGCAGTTAGACTTAGAGTCCTTGTTAGACTCAAATTTTATCTGTAAGACAAAAATATTTTATAGATGATATTGGTTCCTTCCTTCTACATTACATCATGAGTCATATACAATCTAACTGTTCACCATTTAGTGATTTATAATTGGTCAGTAGCTCAAGCAATACTTATCTAATTTCTCTATTATAAAATGTTCTATTGATGTTTTGCTCAATGACTTTAATATCCACTGATGATCAGTGCCTAGGTGTACTTATTATTTCATTAACAGTTGAGAAAGTGTTGATTATTTATTTATTTATTCATTCATTCATTCATTCATTTATTTTTGATACCAGGGATTGAATTCAGGCACACTCAACCACTGAGCCATATCCCCAGATGTTTGTTGTATGATATTTAGAGACAGGGTCTCACTGAGTTCCTTAGTGCCTTGCCATTGTTGAGGCTGGCTTTGAACTCATGATCCTCCTGTCTCAATCTCCTGAGCTGCTGGGATTACAGGCGTGTACCACAGAGCCTATCAACAAAATGTTGATTTTTAAAATCCTGTTATTTCTTCTGTTTTTTTAAATCTAGAATTAGTCCCCAAAAGAATAGTTTTACTTACTAACTATTTAGAGACCAACAATAAAGCTTATAAAGAAGAGATGATATAAAGGTGCAAAAATTATTTCACTTTTTAAAATCAACACTTAGATTAATGAGTTGGTGTGCCGTGCTAGTTTTATCCAATGTAGTAAAATATTTTTTAAAAAATTATCTTATGAATTCAGAGAATTGTATTTATTTGATTGTTTCAATCTGTGACTATTAATATTTTTTTCATGCTCACATTGTCCACTTTAGGCTAATGGAAATTCTACTACTTAGCCCCTGTGTCTTTCTTATAGAACATTTTCCTACTTTGTGGGACAAAAATGGATTTCCAAAATTCTCTTGCATATTCCTTCTCCTATAATTAACCATTCCTCCAAAATGCCCTGCCTTCTTTAGTGCTGAAACAGTATTCAGAAATAAGAATCAGGTACTGATACAGTATGTTTTTATTTAGTCTTCATGATTCTGAAATCAATTTATTATAATTACCCCATCTTTATTAAAGAGTCTGAGACTTAGAGAAGTTGATAAACATATTCAAGACCAGGAAGCCTATTAGTAGCATAACTGAAAACTCTTATAGGTGTTCAATTAGAAAAATAAATAAATAGAATGAAGACAACAGAAGCAGAGAATCAAGGGGAAGTAGGACAGGAGGGAAAGAGGAAGCATTGGGGATTGAAATGGAGGAAACTATATTGTATGCATTTGTAAATATTTCAAAATGAAGCCTATCTTACTATTATTTATAACTATGTTGCACTGATAAATAAAGAAAACCTTTTGTAGATGATATGGTAGAGCACAAAACAAAGAAGTGTGATCTTTGCCATTTATAATCTGCTGAAAAGAAATTAAGTTGTTTGAGTGTGTTATGAAGTTCAACAATTACAGACCTTGGATTTCATGACAACACAAGGTTGATTACTGGCATGAATCATAGAGGTAGGGAAGGTTGTGGAGAGTTAAGTCCATGCACTGTGGGAAAAGTGACTTGTGAAGGTGAGAAGTTGAGAAGAACAATAGAAAAAGGTAACAAACTCCCATACAAAAAGCAGGGTCTCAAAAGCAGGGTCTGAGATAGTGATTTAAGGGACATGGTTTCCTTGGGAGTCCTAGGAAGGTGCAATGATAGAGCAAAGATTGAAGTAAAAATGAGTAAATGCCTTCCAAGGGTGTAAATGTTGTTGCTATGTGCTACAGGGCTCAACTCTATGGCAACTCTCAGAACATCCCAAAGTGTTCTTCTTGATCTTTAACCACTGGCTGTACATATTTTGGGGTGGTCCCTGGCATGTCCAGGCTGTACCTGGATGTGGATTGGACAGAGGAAGCCCTCAGGAGATACAAAGATCTTCACTTGAGGGGATTCTCTTCATGTGTATTAGTCAGTTTTTAATTTCTGTGACAAATTACAGAAAAATAACTTAGAGGAGGAAGGATTTGCTATGGCTCATTGTTTCAAAGGTCTTTGACAGCCTGCTCCATTGCTTTGGGACTGAGGTGATATAGAACAATGAGGAGGAAGGATGTTGGGGAGAAAAGCTATTCCCTTCCTGGAAGCTAGAAATCTATTCACTTTCCCTGGAGCAGCCAGGGAAAAGATATGCTTCCCAAGACCATGATCCCAAAGACTCACTCCCTCAGCCAGGTCCCACCTCTTGGTAGTTCATTTAGCCATCAATGGATTAATCCACTCTCACGCTATCATTGTTTCTCAAAAGTTCCATGTCTGAACATTACTTTGCTGGGAGCCAAGCCCTCAATCTATGAGTCTTTGGGAGACAGGGGATCTATCCTCCACAACTGTGTCAAAAATAACTTGTGGGCATGTGAATGACTTTGGGCCCCAGTCCAGGATTGTTCTTCATCCAGCTTGTTCTAGCTTGCATTATCTTTTGTACTATTGGCCACAGTTTTGCTTGAAAGACAGCCTCAGAAAGGATCACAGGACAAGAGTTGAATGGCCATGTCACACGTTTTTCCTCACCATGAAAGGTGTGGTCTTCACAGAGGACATCCATTCTTACATACATTTAGAGATATGGAGAGAAGGGGACATGATCACTCTCATCTTTCCTGAAGGTCAGATACTTGTATCCTGGATCTTCTTGATGACAATAAGAATCTGCTGCTATCTTCTTGGGTTTACAGCACTCCACGTAAAATTAGAAAACATGTAGTATTCTTGGAGACAGAAAACAAAACCTGGATTAATTTATGCTAATCATATTCTCACTCCCCACAAGAGAAGAGTGAAAAACAAAGGCAGAGGCTTGGAAAGAAAGAAGATAAAGAGAGTTGAGCAAAATTCAGGATATTTCCAAAATATCTCACTCCTTTTCTGGACAAATTTACCTACCATCTGAGCTCTCCACACTATCTTATCCAGCATTGCCCAGAATTCTCCTGTCTTCTTTTACACATCAACTTCTCCCAGTCTTTTTCACATATTAGTGGAGAAAGCATAGAGAGAAGAAGGAATAAACAGAATAATGAAGACATAAGATCATTGAAACTGTTCTCTGGCAAACTACCATTGTGGAAAGAGAAGAGAAACTTTCTTTTTTCTCTCTGAAGATCCTATAATTAAGTCTATAAAGTAAACTGGCAGTAGACAGTTAACAGGAGAAAATACAAAGTTTTTACAGGTATGAAAGAATCATGTGAAAAAAAATGTGACTACTCAAAAACTTGTTGAAAACGAAAAGCTTATATGCCTTTTTCATAGGGAAATAGAAGACAAGTATGGGGAGAATAAATTGCTTTGGAAAAAAAGATGAAAGAATCCTCAAAAGAATAGTAAATGGTCTGTGGCAAATTTCTCCTAGGCATGGTATCTTATTCCAGTGTCCTGTGCCCTGTGACACATATTAATTTTCCCTAGCTAATGAGTGGCCCCAAAGGGAGATCTACAGCAATTGAATTTCTGCCTATAATCATGTAATAGAACAAAGAAAACTACTGTCCTTGTATTTGTTATTCCCCAAGTGCTGTCCTTTGGAAGTAATCAACATACCAAAGTGACACACTTAGAAGTATCATTTTCTAAGCCCAAATATGTGTGTATGTGTGGATGTGCCTGCTCAGTTGTACTTGCTATCAGTTTTTTTTCTTTTGTTTCTATTAAAATTATAAATCTTATGTGATCTATCATCAAGACATTGGTATATGCAAAACAGTATCAGTATATAGTGGCTATGTAATAATGAACAATAGTTAATAATATTAACAACAACAACAACAATGATGATGGATACTGCTGACTAATCCAGATTTCTGTAGAGGAAGGAGAGTAGTTGCTGTTTTTGTTGAGAACAAAGTTAAAGAAATATGAGAAAGTTTTGCATTCCTAACCAACTTATTGATTTACCATTTATGACTTTCTTCAGATGTGGCAGAAATTAACTGTATTTTCTCAAAGAACACTAACAAATGAGAAAGTTTATTTAAACATCTTTAACATCACTAAGCAAAAGTTACTGTTGTGTTTCAATATGAACTAATCACATCATGAATGAGAAATGTTTTCTGGATAGATAAGGAATCAAGGCAATATTGATTTGACTATTTGATCTCTCTTTAGTGTCATCTGAAGTTATAAACGTCTATGATTTAATACACTACACTTGTAGTGCCAGCATCCATATGAACCTTGGTGTTATTTTGATGGCCTGCTTTACCTTGCCTTGGGAGATCCTATAATCACTACTCTTACTTAACAAATTGCTTCAGTATTTCATATAATCCTATTATTATCATAAATACATATAGTTGTTTCTTCAAGAAAGCAACTCCTGGTGATTCTTTTCGGCCAGGTTTTGCAGATTCTTGGGAGGCAGGCTCATTCTGCCTCAGCAACTCCTCCCATGAGACCAGTGAACAACTTTCCTTTTCATTCTGAGGCCTCTGTTCCCTAAGACAATCAGGCAGGTCTGGCTGCTTCTGTAATGCACACTTTCTTTATCAAAGAACTCCACTAGGTTCCTGGAAGGAAGAGAGAAATCATATTTCAAAAGGAATTCACTGATGGGGCCCTGGGGCAAGTGGGAGTTTAGAGCTAAACTGCTCAGAAAAGTTTTCTTTTTTAAAAAAATATTCTCACCAGGATTTGTTATTGATTTATTTCTTCATTCTTTTATCTATTCATCTTCTAGGTAATTAAAAATATTTCCCAGGCATTGTTCTAGGTGCTCAGATATGAGCAATAATATGATTACCATTATTTGAAAATAAAAAGTGATATCAAAAGCAGTTTCCATCAAGGAAATAAACTAAAAATTAGAGTTCATCAAAATTAAATTTTTTACTCCGTAAAAAAATACTGCTAAAAGAATGAAAAGAAGTCACAAGCCAAGGAAAAATAAAATATTTGTAAGGCATATATCAGATAAGGTACTTTTATTTAAACTATAAAATCAGGGCTGAGGTTGTGGTTCAGTGGTAGAATGTTTGCCTAGCGTGTGGGAGGCACTGGGTTCAATTCTTAGCACCACATAAAAATAAATGAATAAAATAAAGGTCCATCAACATCTAAAAGACATATTTTTTTAAAAAGTCAGTCTTAAAATTCAGCAATAAAAACCTTAATTTTTAAACCAGCTTTAAGAGCTGAATAGTCATTTAACAAAGAAAACATGGATAGGAAATAATCACTAAAAATGATGCTCAAAATCATTTGTTATAAGAGGAATGAAATTAAAATTACAATGAGATCCACTGAACATCTATTAGAAATGCTCTTAATTGCATTACTTCATTTGTTACTGATGAAAAGTCAGAAACATGGAAAAATAATTTGGAAATGTCTTATAAAATTAAACATATGTGATATTGGTATCAGATCTGCCATTTTAAGTCAGGAGGCATTTTATCTAGGAACCCCTAAGTTTTGATACTGAGGCAATGCTACTCAGCTTCCTGTAAGACCTGTAACTGCTAAAAAGTCAACCCCATCCCAGCCCATGTCACAAACCCCAAGCATGCATGTGGAATTCTTTCTGCACGCTACAAAGCTGCTTTGTGAGTACTGACACGCTGCTGCCTTCGGAGGGAGGGACAGCCTGGTTGGTTTGCTCCTTGCTACTGACAATAAATCTCTTGTGTGAGATTACGGCATGTAGTGTGGTCTTTGGACTCTGAGTAGATTTTGCAGTGTCCTTTCATATGAACTAATAATTTCCAAGTGAATTTAAAATGTATTTTAGCATAAAAAACACTATGTTAATATTTATAGCTATGTTAATATTTATAGCTATAGCATTGTAAATGCTCCAAACAGAAAACAATCAAAATATCCTTCTCCAAGTGAGTGGATAAACTAATTCTTAAACATTCGCAATATAAAACACTACTCATGAAATGAAAAGGAATGAATGAATGATTTATGTAACTAGATGGAAGAATCCAAGAATCTTATATTCATTCTTCTAGCTGAAGTAAACAAGCCCCCCAAAGCTACAGACTCTTATGATACTTAGGTGACATTGTAAAAAAGATGAAAGTACAAGAATGATAAATAGACAAGTGGTTGTTGGGAAATGAGGGAATGAGAAAAGGCTAACAATAATGGGTCACAAAAGGGATTTTTAGATTATAGAACAGTGTAGTTTATCAATGGCTCCATTGGTAAGTGAGCATATTAGGGTCAAAAGACATATATATATCTCCTAGCTCTGCCCACTGAGGGGATCTAGAAACAGTGACACTCCAGTAATACTGAGAATACCATAACCCAAATTTTCATTTCTAATTATCAGTTTTCCATATAAGGAAAAGAGGATTTTTTGAGAAATGGTTGGTTCTAGAAATAAGACATGGGAATTGTAATCTAAAGCAAGTATCTTGAAGTGATAGTAAAAGCATACTAAAAACATTAGTAACAACCTAGATAAGATTTTATTCAAGTGTGTATTCTAATAATATTGTACCACTGTTAACATTTCATTTTTAACAAGTGAACCAGAGTATTGTGAAATATTTACATTAAGGAAACTGAGTATAGGGCATACAGACATTCTCTTTACCATTGTTGCTGAAGTGTTATGGTGAATAATATTCCTATAAATAGCCTCCTGCCCCTCCTCAAGAAAAGCAGAGAAAATATGCATCTTGGGAGGAGGGAGGGAAATTAGCTAAGCATTAACCTCCCAGTAAATCTTTTCCCAATAACGATGGGCTCTGAAGGAAGGAGGGAGATAATGAATATTAGGCTCTGGACTTTGACCTTCCCCCATTGCAAATTGGTCCTAAATGGAGACTCAGTAAATATTGAAACTCTGGGAAACAATGAATCTCAGAGAAAGAAAAACAATGAGCAAAATTTAAATACCCATCCCTCAAAATCTGGGCTCTATCTCTCCAAGTAACAATGAGTTTTGATCTTTTACAGCTGCCCAGCTGAGTTAAAGTTTTAACCTATACAACTAGCCCCTGACTATCCACAGCACACTCAGAAATTCCAACAATTAAACCACCCTAATTGTACCCTATAAAACTAAAATCCCCTCTGTAACCAAGGCCCATTTTCTGCCCCTAAAATGAGCCATGCCAGGGCTCACTAAATACTGAATAAAGAAAAACCTGCTGATCAAAGGTTTGCTTCTCGTCTCCTGCCTTCCTCATTTGTGTGTTGTTTGTCCTAACAGTTGCAACTTGTATGCAACACTTGATTCCTTTCTCATAAATCACCTCTCTTCTTTTTTTAACATGGAGAGTTTCCTGTGAGTGTGTGCATGAGTGTATGTGTGTGTGTGTGTGTGAGAGACAGAGAGAGAGAGCTTTTCTATGATGTGGTCAAGGTCAAGTGTATGAGTAGCATTAAGGGAGATATAGAATGTGAGCAAAATTGACTGCTAAGCTTTCACTTGAGTTATGTAAAGTGATATTTGAAAAAAATCAGCAGAGGGCAGACATCAGAGCAAAAAATTTGCATCCCTTCTATGTCACGTGGCTTATTATATCTACTGCATCTGCAGTCAATAAGGACTGCACCTCCTGTAACATCATTCCTACCTCCCTTTCTTCATCTTGGTTATCAAAACTTCATGTAAATAATTACCTAATGAAATATAGCTCTTCTATTTGAACAGATGTCTAGCATCTCAAGAAACCCCAGATTGGCTCCATAAATTCCCTGGAGTAATGAGACACCACAAGAAGTTGACTCAAAAACAAGCCTCTGAAGTGCTACCTCAATTCTTCTTGTTTAATCCTTTTTACTCCTCTTCCCTACCAGATTCTCCTCCTTTCAGCATCACCAGTGAAGTCTGCCTTTACTCCATTTCTGCTGAGCTCTTGGCAGATCAGCAAAAAAAAGCTGCAGAGAATTCTCCTTATCCAGTAGATAAACCCTATTGATTCTTCCTCTTATTCTTCCTTTTCCTTCCCTATGGGGCTCTGTGCCAGGTCTGGTTTGGCATCTTCACATCCCATAACCAGGGAAGCCACTTTGACTGACATTGATGGAGGAGATGCAAATGCAACTGAGGAGATGCCTCTTTGTGGGAGATAGGCAAGAATCCAGGAACTCAGCTGGAAGCTGTCATTAAAAGAAGAAAGAGATGGAGATACGCCTAGTCTTCATGAGCTAAGAGATCCTTTAAGCAGAAGAGTTTAGGGTATATAGGCAAGAGGACTCTCAGTCTATAAAACAGAGAGTCTATAGAACAGAATGTTCTGAAGTGCTCTAATAGAGAAAAATTTTAAAATAAAAAGTATTCTGAACCACGTCCCCCATGTTCCCACACAGTGACCAATTACCTTAGCAGTAGGTGAGAAAGCAAGGGTCCTTTCAATCCTAGGATGGTCAGCTTTTACTACCTGTCTGGATATGAAAATGAGCTTAGTGACTGAGAGGACAAGACCAATGTCATTTTCCTCTGGGTCTTTGTCCCCAACCAGCCCTCACCCCACCCAGTTCCTAAACAATTGTGATACACTTAACGGCACACTGCTCTGGTGCCCGGTGAGTCCCTTTGCAATCTGGGCCAACCAATCAGGGATCTAAACATCAGGCCCACCTTAGCCAAACCTATCAGCCTAAAGGTCAACTGACCTCATACTGACCACTCTCACCTTTATCCAATCCTATAGTGACAAGACTGCTGTCCCACTGTGTATGCTTTCCCTTACCCAATCCTGTAACACCAAGGCATGTACTCCCCAGCTTGCTGTTGTAACCCATAAAAATCCCCGCTCCCCTAGACTCAGGGCTGCACTTCCCTACCTGCTGCATTGGTGTGGATGTACAGCCCCTGCTTGAGCTTGTAATTAAAGACCCTTTTGTGATTACATCAGAATCAGACTCCTGGTGGTCTCTGGCAGGCTCGTGAGCTTGGGCATTACGGTGACTTGGAGGTGAAGGGATACCTGACATTCTAAAAGATTTGCAGTGGCCCTTTGCTGGACTCCATCTTCTCCCCTAGATGCTGTTGTTTACTGGGGATGAGTTCTGCTTCCTCACATGTTGGAGTTTGAACATTAGTGAAGCACACGGAGAGGCAAACATATAAAGGGTTTATTTAAAAAGGAGTAACATAGATTTCTTTCACGAGGGAGAAAAGGACCATCACTGGTGTCTTGGTATCCAAGAAGTATAAGCGTTGTGCCTTTTTATATGTATTAGGCTTCCTTTGTTCTCCTGCTTGCTTCCCCTTATCTCTCTCTTTTCTGCATATGTGACTAGGCCCAGGAGATGCTTTGGTGGGATGGCCAAAAGGTGACAAGCAGATGGATACGGGGAGTGATCTGAGTAGGAAAGGGGCATAATTAACAACTTTTGTAACTCCCTATAAGGAGTGACAATCCCTGGGACAGGTTACCTTAGCAACAGGTTGGAACAGGAGCAAGCTATCTTGATAAAGGTGTAGGAAGGACTCTGAAGGTATTTCAATCCCTCAGGGGGGCAGTCTCCAACTTCCTGGACTCACTCAAATTGTCCTCCTTGATCCAACCTGATTCTTTACCTATCTATACTGACTGCCTGTCTAATTCTGGCTTCACCCTCTGCTAGACACCTCAAACTCAGACCTGGCAAGTCTCCATTTACTGAACAGAGAAATAATTATCTGTGGTCTAATTTGCTGCTGATTTTTTTTTTTTTTTTTTTTTTTTTTTTTTTTTTTTTTTTTTTTTTTTTTTTTTTTTTTTTTTTTTTTTTTTTTTTTTTTTTTTGCACTAGCATTGATTCTGCCTATATGGACTAAAGAACAACATCAATTTGGTTTAAAATTTATCTATCTATCTATCTATCTATCTATCTATCTATCTATAATCCTCCCTGCCTGTTTCATCCTTGCCTACATCTGATGCTCTCATTAAATCAGGTATTCAAAAAACCTTAAGAGAGAAAGGAATAGAGAGAAAATGAGAGGAGTCAGCCATTTCTATGACTGTGGCCACATTCACCTTACACTATTTGGGCCCAAGCTCTGCCTCTTTCTGCCTCTTCAGGGATAAGCCACTTCTCCTTAACACTTCAGATAAATCTTTTCCACTATTCTTCAAATTAAACCTGACCTGAAGCAAGAATATTTTGCATTTTGTTTAAACAATTCTTTTTTTCTTTCATTACAAAAGCAATACACATTCATTTTAGGAAAATATTAAAATTCAGACAAAAAGGCAAACAAAAATGCAAAGCATGCATAATTTCATCTCCCAGAAATTATCATCCTTAATTCTCCTTGCTTATCAGCTTTTCTAATAGATGCCTGGGTGAATAAGATAGGATAGGCTTTTTAAATGTAAAGGCCACTCCAATAGGTTTACTTGTGGAAACATTCCAAACATTCCATTCAACTCCTTTGTCCAAAGGTGATGGGAATAGACCTGAGTGAAGGCTGAGTGATTTTAGGGCTAACTAGTGACCTTTTTTCCAATACCTGGTTAGCACAATTTTTGAACAATAACTTTGTTACTTTTTCAAGACCTGACTAGCATAGACATTGACCAATGCCCCTACCAGTAACTATATGAGCCCCTATACTAATACACTTAAGTGGCAACCACTATCAGGTTCCCTCTCATTCTGTGGGAGCTCTCTTTTGCTCAATTGAATAAATCCTATTCTTTCTCATCTGCGGATTTTATTCTTCAAATTCATGAGACAAGAACCCGGAAATAAGGCACTGGCCGGTGGCTGGGGTCTGCTACAACACTACAGAAGCAGATGCTGAAAATCCAGTTCAGGAATAAACTTTCCACAGTTAAATACATCTGAGAAATGTGGTACATTTAAGGGTTTCTGAGAGGACATGAAGTACAGAGCCCCCTGTTCTGTATCTGCATTTCCAAAATTTGTCCACAGACATTCCTCCTCATGTTTATTTTCTGGTGATTTTTTTTAACAAAATTTTTGTTCAGCTTGGAGAAGTACTGATACAGCTATATATATGTACACACATGCATGCAAATAGACATGTACACATGCAGATTAATTATTTTAGCAAAATAAATGTACACGCACATATATACATACATGCACAGGAATTTTAGCCAATTGTGTGTGTATTATACACCAAAAAGATAAGCAAATAGATATTTTTCATTAGTTGTTTATTGAAACAGTACTTATATAACTTCTATAGCCCTTATCCAGAACGTGCTCCATCCCAGTGTTATCTACCTTGAGGCTTGACTTTAGCTGATTGTGCTGCCCCTTCTTGGTCCTGGTATAATAACAGCTGTATATTGATGCACTATGCTTTTCAGTATTGCCCAGGGGAAGATTTTGACATTGGAGACCCTGGCTGTGCCACCTTGGTTGGGGAAGCCTGCTCTGCTGGTATCTGGCTGCTGATGAAGTCCCTATAGGGCAAGTCCCTAGGCTTCTTGCCTAGGAGAGCTGTGGGTTGACTCAGAGTGTCTGTAGATTTACAGGCTTATTGAAGGTCACTCCCAACAGCAGAGTGTTCCCAGCTTATAATAATCATTGAGGTTGCTGTAAGGAATATACCTTAATGAAATCAAACCCAGTTCTCTTGACGATGGGCTCCAGAAGGGAACCTGACCATAGGGACAGCTGAACCTCTTAGGCCCTTTGCTGCTCTTTTTTTCTGAAACTCTCCCTCCATGAATAATTGTTGTTTCATTAACCCCACCAATGTTGTTTCTGAATTATATAGTCTTTAGTGGAGTATTTTTCCTATCTCTTCTGTCATCTTAAATAGCAATCAGAGATATTCTCCAAAGAATAAGGATACTTATTTGGGAATAACAGAGCATAGCTATAGGAATACACGTGCAACCAAAACATATGAACACACTAAAATAATTCAAGGTAAGGAGAGGTATTAAAGGCTAAAAAATGGAGAAGTTTAAGCTACCTAAATACAAAATTCATTGCTCCTGGAGGCTACAGAAAGAAGTTGTGGTTAGCTCATGCTTGGCAAGTGTTATGCTGAGAATATTTTCTCTGAATTGTTTTAGTCTGAAAGAAGATTAAAGATAAACTTTGTTTTAATGGAGTATCTTTAGAACAAGAAGGAATCTCTTGTGGACCTTTAGAAAGTCTTTCAGAAATGGAGGCATTCTTCTCACCATTTGTTACTTTTGACTCTAATTGATCTGAGTTTGACAAGAACAATTTCATTTTGATATCGTCAGCTTCACAACTATTACTGGTTATGAGCAAAACTAAGTGGCCTTGACTGACATTTTTTTAAAAAGACTTGTTTTTCAGCTTTTTGTTGCAGTGACAAATATCTGAGGAGGAAAAAAAAAAACTTAAGGAAAGATTTATTTTGACTCATAACTTCAGAGTTTTTGGCTCATGGACAACCAAGCTCCATTGCTTTAGACCTGAGAAGAGGCAGAACATCATGGTGGAAGGGCATTGCAGAGGAAAGCTGTTCACCTCATGGTAGCCAGAAAGCAAAGAGAGTGCACAGATGACAAATACTCTTCCAGGTGACCTAAATCCTCCAACAAGGTCTCACCTGCTAAAGTTTTCACCACTTGCCATTAATGTCATCAAGTTATTAAGCCATCACTGAATCAATCCACCAATGTGGTCAGAATCCTTGTGATCCAAGCATTTACCCAAGTCCCCATCTCTGAACTTTGTTGCTTTGTTGTCCAAGTCTTCAACACATGAGCCTCTGGGGGACAACCCATATCCAAACCCTAACAAAACTTTAGTGAAGTTGAGATAAAGCATCAGAATGTGTAAAGACCCCTTACAGTCAGGGTTTACTCATCTTCTCTTTTTCTCATCCTAGGCTGATTCTGAGTGAAAGAGCCTTCTGTAATCCCTATCTCACACAAATGCCCTCTGAAGTCCAGGCTTGAGGAAATATGTCCTGAAAATGCAAATATTACCAACATTGTTGCCTACCATAGGCTTTTCTTTCTAGTCAGTTTCTGTTGCAGATTTCTGTCTTTTCCCTATGGAAATGTCTATCCCCTTCATGGTAAATAGGATCCTTCTGCTGATGAGACAAATATATCATAGGACTAGAACCTGAGGATACACAGAGACATAGCAGAGATATTTTTGTTATGGAGCTGAGTGAGTGACCAGGCACCCCAGAATTGGTGGGCAACATCACCCCACACTCACATGGTGATATGTTCTTGGGTCTCAGGCATTTTAGGAGTGTTCTTCAGAGCATCACCATATAGCTGAGCAGAAAGCTAGTGAAATTGGGCTAGATAAAATAAATCTGAATTATTTACCATCCAAGTTTCCTTGATTGGCAATTTACATAGCTCTGTTCAGTAGAATATGCTCAACTATGTCTGAAAAACACCCACTTTGTATTCATACAATTTGTATTCATACAACTATATGTCCACCTTAAATTCAGAAACCTTTCAGCCCAAATCTCTAATGACCTTGAGCTGACATGATGGCATCTCTTTATAAACAGCTGTTTACCTGCATTTACAACTTCAGCTTATTTCCAATCCTTCCAACCCATCTCTTATTTTTGGTCTTTTAAATCGATCTTCTGATATTTCTCATTTTCTCCTTGTTTTCTTTGTTATATTAGATGACTTCCACATTCATTTTTGGCTCTGGTGAAGGCAGTGTGCAGTGTAGATCATGCCAACGAATATACAGATATGTGGTTTCTAGCCAAGATTTGGCCACATAAACTTGGATAAATTATTTAACTTCTCTGGGTTATAGTTGCCCTCAATGAAAAAACAAAGAGTCTGAACTAGATTATCTCTAAGGTCTATATGGTTTAAACAAGATTGAGTTTATCTCAATACAACCTTAATGGAGAGTGTTCTTGTGTGTGCTCTTGTTCTTGGAGTGTTTAAAGACTAACCTCAAGAGTAGAAATATCATCTTGGTCAAGGACATCATGGCATCCTAGTCCTGAAAGGTCACCTTTAATCTGTCCTATCAGTCCTTTATGTCACAGTACAGAGGAGGAGATCCTAATATGTACTTCAAAGCAAGTACTTCAATCTCAGCCTACAAAGTCTTTCTCAGTCTCCAAATGAGTCAGCAACTATTTTAACTGGAATGACTGGAATTGAGATACAAATGTATGTGCAGTAGTTGCTCACTGGGGGTCTTGGAACTCAAGGGCAAGAGGTCCAGAAAGGAGAATCAGTGTGCATCTCTCAGTTGCACTGCCCAATATTATATTGGGCTTGAGTTGAAGACAAGTGAAGGGTACTCAAGATACTGTGGTCTTTTGCTAAACAATACTGTTCACTGAAACTCATTCCACTAGTTCCACTCATCAGAGACTGAACTGTGTCATATGAACAAAATTCATGTTTAGAATCCCTATCACCCAATGTGATTTTTTCCTTATAGGACCTTTAAAGATGCAAATAAAGTGTGGTTATAATGGTAGGACCACAATCCAGTATGATTAATGTTTCTATGAGAAAAGCAAGAAATATGAGGGATTCTCACACCTAGAAAAGGCTATGTGAGGACACAGTGAGGAGTCACCATTTGCAGTTCAAAGAGAGGAATCCAACCCTGCTGAAATCTTAATCTAGGACTTCCATCCTCCAGAAAATTGCCTACCTCCTAACCTGGAGAGCAGAAACAAGATTGAGTAACAATCCATGTTGGTAACAGTATTGGGATCACCCCAGAATATTTACTACAGAGTTTACTATAGAGAAAGAGCTGTGAAAACTGGAAATGGAGATCAGGAGAAATTAACAAAGAACTGGGAGAAGAGGATAGGAAGAAGATGCTCTTAATATTCTGCCTGCTTCAAATTGTGACTTTGGTACCTTCGATAGACTAAAACAAATCTGATTCAGCCTAATCAGGAGCTATTTTCTTTATATATGAGATTCCCTTAATCATTTAATCAATCTATTTCTACTCTAAATCTTCAGAGTCAGGGCCATTTGTTAGGCAGAGAAGGTAAAAGTATAACTATGGGCTCTGCTGTGCAATTTGTAGTGAACCAATTCCTCTACTATTAGAAACAAAAGACTAAAATCTAGTATGAAAATATTTATTTAAAGTTATATATTACTTACATAGAATATCAGTTAAGGTTAAATGGTTGCATGTGTTTAAAAATGTTTTTACTAATAAGTCAAAATTAATTTTTAGAAGGATGAAAAGGAGATGACAAAGGAAAATAAGGATCTTTATCTTCAGAGAAGAAAAGAACCTTGCTGGCTCCAGTTATCAGAGTTTCAGAAAGAATTGATAGTCATTTACTGTGACACTGGTTGGCCATACCTTAACCAATCTTGGTGTCCCTGAACTTAAAATTTGAATTCCAGGGAAATAATACCTGATTTACCACCATAGGTCCCACACTTCATTAACAGGCAGAGCAAAAGATTGGGAGATTGTGGAATGCTAACACCACCAAAGCCTTATTAAATGAGGAAAGAACATTAACAAAAATAGAACAAGGCATTATTAATACAGGATAGATCTTTCTGGGTCAAACAGTTACAAAAATACATTAATAATGCATTGTATGGGGTAGCCCAGAATCTCTCATCATTAGATGCAGCAACTCTGAGTATAATTTGTGCTTCCTGTATATTCTAAAGTCTCTCTACATTGTTTTGCTTGCTTTCTGGGATTTTATCAGTTATGCTATAATAACAGCATTAGAAAGATGATGTGGTTCCTAGATTATCACACTAGGAATATCTGGATAGCTGAACACATGGAGGTTCTCAGAGACTGGTGTGTTCTGTGCTCCTTGCCCTGTGCCTTGCCCTATGCATCTGTTATATGGTGTTCATCAGTATCTCTTGTACAGTGAAGTTATAAAAATATAAAACTGTAGTAACACCACAATTATCACAACCAACACCCTGTCATGTGCACCACTGCCATACACTCAGAGAAAACCATCCAGAGAGGATGGATCCCCAAAGAGTTTGTCCAACAGAAGTTCAGATATGCTGGAAATGTGCACTATTCATATCTCAAAAAATTCTGTTAATTCTGAGATAGACCTGGGACTACAACTGAAGTTTTCTATAATTAAGAACAAACAAGCCAGGCATGGAAGTGCCCATCTATAATCCCAACAAATAGGGAAACTAAGGCTAGCCTGGGCAAATTAGTGATCCCAGTCTCAAAGGAAAAAATAAAAAGGACTGGGGATATAGCTCAGTGGCAGAGTGCCCTGGGATTGTTCAACACCAGGGCTGGAAAGAGTTCTAGCATACTGCTAGTCAATCCCAAAGAGAGAATGTTAAGACTTAAGGGAGAAGTTTTGGACATTTTATTAATTATTCACTCCTGGTGGTACAGGCAGACTACACAATAAAGGTGCAGATATAATGAGGGCTGAGTCATGCTTGATATATATATATGATATAGCCTCCATATATTTATGATATATAATATATATAATATGTTGCTTGCCCATTGCCTGTCCAGTTGGCTTTCTTCAGATGTACATACCTTTAATTTATAACCAAACCAAGGTCTCTCTCTTCAGATCATCTCCTAAGGATGGGAGATAAAAGCTGCTCGTTCGCCCTCTCTGTTTCCCTCCTTATCATATTCTTTTAGAGACCTTATTTCACTGCAAGTTTTCCTAGGCACCAATTAGTGTTTAAGTCAATGGGGATCAATCCTCAGTGCCATACACACACAGAAGAAGCCGAAGCAGAAAGAAGAAGGAGAAGGAGAGAGGGGGAGGGAGAGAGGAAAAGGAAGAGAAGAAAATTGAAAGAAAACCACTGATATGCTGATTCTAGAACTTCAGAAAACATGCTGTTTCATCTACTAGATTTTGGTCTTGTTATCAAACTTCAGTACTTTAGTCATAAATACTGAATTCCTAGCCTTATAAATACCACTTTTCACAGAGGTATTCATATTTCAGTTGTGGTATTAAAGTTTTTCTTTGCCCTTTTTCTGTATTTTCAAAAGTATGCATAATGTATGTTAATTACTTTTAAAATTACAGAAACATAATAAGTATTAAAAACATACATGCATACATATAATAGGATTGACATAACTAGATTGTTAAAGATTAAAAATAAGAGAATAAAATCAATCTAGTTTTTGCTGAATAAATGAATCTGAAGTTTAAAAGATTGGTTCATTTCTTGAGACTTATAAAGCTGCTATAATTTCCTCAAAAAATAAGTGATTCTGACACTTGAAAATAAAAAAAATTACCCTTTCTTTTAACACTTCTCAATTACATACGTGATTTTTAGTACCCAATCACTCATCTTTTTTTAAAAATTCATATCTACCATTTTTTAATTATAATCAATTCTAGTCAGAACTGAGTTAACCTAAAAATAGACTGACTTTACTCTTTTAACAAGTGTTCAAATTATTAATATATGGTGGTGGATTCATAGGGTTCATTTTAAATCTGTGACAGTGTTCTCTACACTTGGGTTAGACAATAAGTGAATAAAAATGTGAAAACAAATGTGATTATTTTCGGCCATATACTAGTCATATATACTTAATGTGTGGGGATAGAGGACCCTGCAAGCCAAGCCCACACAGCATAAATGTCCAGGAGCTGTGGGAGACAAGTTTTCAGGATTAAGAGTGCCCCTGATTCCTAGATGAGAATGTGATTAGCAAATTTGAATAATTCTGTGGACTGATAGAAGACTGAATCCTGTTACTCAGCCATATGTGGGGACTACAGTTAGTCTCATTGAGGAGAGTTGGTGAGCTAGAAGACCTTTACCTGCCTGTGGAGAGTGGGTAGGAAAACTTGGGCTGAAATCATGCAAGGTCCTCCCAATTTTAGATGTCAGAGCATCAGGTAATATTGAAATTTCATTTCAATGACCATATATTACAATTGACTCTATGATGCTTTGACATCATTTAAACTTTGGTGATTAAGTGGGACTTTGACAAACTAGAAGTATATCCCTAGGAAAAAAGTGGGTACTGGATCAGGAAGGAGAGTGCCACAATTTGGAGCAGTTCCAAAAAGCATAAACTTTAGAGGTATTTCCCTTTGTGACCAATAAAAAAACAATGAAAGGATTATGTGTCATTTTCTAAGGGATACATACCTTGGGAAGTGTGAATTTGACTCAGATCAGGCAACGCCCTTGGCAATAGTGACACCCAACAAAAGGACCATTTACTAATTTATTACTTAAGTAGTAGTTCGTGGAGGAGCCTTTTATGTCTCAGGACAACTGAATTGGGAGGTGGAATAAAAATTCCATTGAATAGCTTTCTGTAGAGCTCAGCATTGTGTTTTTTTTTTTTTTTTTGAGATATAAAACGAGTATCTGGTCACTATCAGT
The DNA here is from genome assembly GCA_004024805.1 of Geosciurus inauris. NCBI lineage: Eukaryota > Metazoa > Chordata > Mammalia > Rodentia > Sciuridae > Geosciurus > Geosciurus inauris. The sequence goes on along the minus strand of PVHX01010694.1, from coordinate 36,455 downwards.
AATGTGGTATTCTACTGATGCCTTGAGTCATGACCTAATATGTACATTAACAATTTATATTTCCACAATCTATAATGCAAATAGATTCCAGAGTTCTTTACCCCATGGAAGCTACTCTTCAACAATGAATCCAGAGTTCCTAACTACTCAGTAACAGGGTTTATTCCCAAAGACTATGGAAGGTGGACTCTGTCACATCAAAAGGGAGGCCCTAGACCCTGTGGAATAATGTCATTGGCTTATGCAGGCTTGATAAGGATAGTTGTTTAGCTAGAAGGCCCTATCCACAGAGGTGGTGTAGGGAGAAGATCTGCCCTTAAACTACTCAAGGCTGATTCGGTTTTACCATGTCATAAGCAGATTACTTGAATAATAACTCAGCAGGATTGTCTTTCAATGCAATGCATATATTAAGATCACACTAACATCATGTAGCAATACTTCTAATACAATCACACAGATATTAACTATGGTGAGCACTTCAACTAATGATTAAAGTCAATCCTAAGAATAACCACAAGTCCCATAATACCTCCGAGGCCACACGGACTTCTCTTAGCCAAAAGCCAAACATTGTTCGGTAGTTCCTTCCAACCGACTTGTGGGCACTGGAATATGCCAGATGTGTCCTTTACATACCAGATGTCAAGGTGCAAATTGAAGAGCCTTAATTCTAGGCCTTCCACCACACCAAAGTCATGGAAAGGCCAACATACTGTTAGTGATGGAGTGCAAAATTCAGTGAAATTTAGTACATTTACAATGTTGTACAACTATCACTTCTACCTTGTTACAAAATATTTCATCTCAAATGGAAATCCCTCACTCTTAACCATTTTCCATTTCCCACTCTCTTCAGATGCTGTCAACCACTGATTTATTTTCTGTCTATATATATTTCCCAATTCTGGATATTTTATATAAATAGAATCCTACAATTTTTGATTTTTGTGTGTGTGTGTAATTTTTTTTTTTCACTTAGCAAAATGTTTTTGTGGTTCATTCATGTTGTAGTATTACAGAGCAAGTGCCTATTACATGGAGCTGAGGAAGCCATAACAGTCCTTTCTCACTGCTTTTTGTGGTGACACCAGAAAAAATTGAGATATATTGTTTCAGAGTACCAGGCATGAGTTTATTGAAAGGAGTGGAAAAGGGAAAGGGGCATACTCTTAAGGGAGAGAGTGTGTTATCTCAGGAGAGGGACAGTGTGCCCCTCCTTCTCTCTATCTTTATTGGGGGTCCCAGGGAAGTTTCCAGAGAGACCTTCCCAGGTCCAACTCTTGACTAACAGCGGGATGATACAATAGTCACTGTGCATAGTCTTCTTATAGACTTTATGGTTATGGGGAATTAGTCTTACCTCTGTAAGTTCTGGAACTTGGTCTGTGTGAGAGTCACAGATGTCCTCCTTTCGGGGTAACTTGTGTTTTTTTACTAGTACGTGAGGCCTGTGTTTCTTCTGAAGATAATAGGTCAAATGCTGAGAAATGTAACATACTCTACTGACATAAGCTAGACCGGACTGGGTAAACTGTTTTTGTTTGAAGAAAGAATATGGGCATAAGCACAGTGGCCCAGTTTATAATACTATTCCCTTAAATGCATATTCCCACCACTCATGTCTGTTACTTTTCAGTAGCATGTAACAATATTTCATTCCTTTTTGTAGGTAAATAAAATTAGATTATATGAATATACTTTATTTGTAATCTCAGAAAAGGGAAATTTGTTTATCCTTTTCATTACACTTTAGGAAAAATTAGTGAGTATGCTATGTACATATGTGAATATACCACAGTGGATTTCACCTTTATGTATATCTATAAAACATCAATTTAAAAAACAATGAATAAGTGGAAGGAAATCCAGAAAATCAGAAGAAGAAGAACTGGGTGAGGAAGAAGGGCAGGGAAAGAGAAAATACTGGAGACTGAAATGGAGTAAATTATATGCATAAATTATTATGCATGTATGATTATATCAAAATGAACTCTCAGATTATGTATAACTATACTAAGCTAATAAAAACAGTAAAAGAAAAGTTTGTGAATGAGTGGTTACCCTTTTGAAATAGCTAAAATAAAACGTTCAGAAAACTTTGCAGACATGTTTGGCCCATAACAATCCATAGCAAAGTCACATTATGCAATAATAACATTATTGACGTCAATAAATACATTTCCAAAAATCCTTTTTTGTGATATATTAGGCTACATTTTAAAAACTTTAAAATGCACATATATGGTTAAAGACTTGTATTAATAATACATAAAACATCTCAAAACTGAATAATAAAATTAGCAGTTTGTCTCCCCAAAATGGGCAAATGACTTGAAGAGACATTTAAATAAAAAAAGGTAATTGAATCTCAAATAAAATATACTCAACATCATTAGTCATTAAGTAAGTACAATTTAAAAATACTCTGAAATACCACCATACTGTTAGGTCGGTTTAAGGTGGCCAAAGAGAAGGAAGCATCAAGCAGCCCGCACACACAAAAGAACAACCAATCAGATGCTAACACATAAGCAGTAATGGCATCTCTTAACAATCAGCAGACCTCTCCTGACTCATCTTGGAAGGACTCTGATCTCAGCAGGATCCCCTGACCAACCCCAGGGAGACACAGGACTCCAAATATCTCCTTTTCCTGCCCCAAGTCCTCCCCTTTCTTCCCTAAGCCCATAAAATTTCTATACCATGGAGCATGTGCACAATTCTCCCAGACCCGCTCTGTTGGACTGAGTCGTCTCACCCTGGAGCATACATCAATAAAGCCTTGCTCAACAATTTTAGTTTGCCTCCTTTTGGTCATCTGGCCTTACACATACTAGTAGAATGGTTAAAATAAATAAATAACACAGAATAGGATAGGCCAGGATAAATGTGAGAGAGAGAGAGAGGAAGAGAGAGAGAGAGAGAGAAGAGAAAAAGAGCTCTTTATTCTAAAATTACCAAACTGTTCCAAGAATGTGGACCAATTTAAACTACTACTATGCTGTTAGAAATGCAAAATTGTATAGCCACTTTGGAAAACAGTTTGGCAATTTATTATAAAATTAAACTTATACCTACAATACAACACAGCAGTACCAGTCCTAAGTATTAGTTGAGCAAATTAAAGATTTTGTTCATGGAAAATCATTAATATTAGCTTTATTTGTAATCTCAGAAAAGGGAAATTAAAATATTCTTCAACTGGTAAGTGAATAAGCTAATGGTGCTATGTATATACAGTGAATTGCTACTCAAAACAAAACAGAATGAACTACTGAAACAGTAACATATGTGGATCAGAAATGCATTACATTTGGTGGAAAAAGATAGAATCAAAAGACTGAAATCTGTATAGTTTCATAATATGATATTCCAGAGAAGACAAAACTCTGGAGACTGAAAAAAAATCAGTGGATACCTGGACTAGGAGTGAAGAAATGAGTTAAGGGACATGACAATTTTTGAGTCTGCCATACCTGTTCTACATCTTGCTTGTTGTAGTTGGTGGTTACATGAATGGACATAATTTGTAAAACATGAAGAATTTTATATTAAAAATGTGATTTCACTGTATATAAATTATGATGATAAATTTTAAAAGCTGTACAGTGTATATGTTGTCACTATAATGCAAACATGCTAGAAATCAGTAAACACAAAATAAGAAAATATCCTTATATTTAGAATCTGAAAAAGATTTTTATAGTGGTATCAAACTGTCATCATTTTGTTAACCCTAATGAGAACATTGCTACAGGTGACTATTAAGTCATTAGACATAATGTTAACTGAAAACTTAGAAAAAATAATGATAACTGAACTTACTAGTCCATCCTAACTTTTCTAAAATAGCAATAACCAGACATGCTGTTCCTCCTGAGAGCATCTTCTATATGAATGATTCTTGCCAAAAAGCCATACCTGTATATTATTAAGCTTCTTGATCTAATAATTTATTAGAAATTATAAAAAAGCCAATAGAAAAAGAAAAGTGCTAGATCAAATCTTGGCTATTAGCAATATATAGAATGTGTGGAGCTCTATACAATTTCTGACTCAGTTTCTTAAACAAAGCACAATAAAAAAGAGAACAAAGAACTAGAAAGGTTAAAAGATAAAAAAGAGGAAAAGCAACACAATAAATCAGAGACAATGAATGTGGACATTTAGTATCCTGATTTGAACAAATAAAGTTCCCCATAAATTAGCTAATAAGAACATTTGAATGCAAAATGAATATTTTAATATTCATGGATGAAAAATCTGAAATATAAAATAATATGTTTGGATTTTGCTTCAAAATCATCAAATGAAGGGGAAAGGTAAGTCATAAAGAGATTATGATCTATATAGACACAGAGATACATATATAATATACATAGATATATATTTTTTAAAGATTATATATAAGGAACTTCAGATTGGGCAGAGGGGAGGGGAGGGATGTGGGTTTGGGAAGAACCATGGGATGAGACAGACATTATTACCCTGTATACACGTATGACTATACTACTCTGTGTGACTCTGCACCATGTACCCATGTACAGCCAGAGGAATGAGAAGAGAAGTTGTGCTACATTTATGTACAATGTGTCAAAATGCATTCTACTGTCATGTATAACTAATTAGAACAAATTAAAAATTAAAAAAATAAAATTATGGCTTTCAGCTTGTAAAAAACAAAAAAAGAAATAGAGTCCAGTGTTAAAAAGTTGTGTGATTTAGCTCTAAGAAACCCCAAATAAGTTTATTTTTATTCCTTAGTGGTACAGAATAAGGGAATGGTAGAGTGTGTAACATGCAGGTTCTCAGACACTTATTGATTATAGTGAGAAAGAGCCTCTAGAGGGTACAGCTCAGTGATTTAACCAAAGCAGAGAGCATGGAGTGCTTTGAAGACATAAAGCAATGACTTTTTAATATAAATAAACAGAGTTACTCAAGTGTGTAATTATTCAGTCAGTAATTTTCAAATCATAAATATTGATTACTATGAATTGGCAAATTTAAATGATTTGAAAAAAAACACGCCTTATCTAAATGCAATGAAGACCTACCTACCTTTAACCTCTTATATGCTTTGGAAATATATGTGTGTGGATGTGTGTGTACATGTATATATATTTGTAATTTTAAGGTTTTATGCATAGATATAGACAGACATAGATGTAGGCAGTCAGATAAGTATTATTACCATTATTACCATTGTAAACAATATTTTCTTTGTATTTTTGTAATTCCTTTTTTCTGTAGATTAAAAGGCTGAGCAGGTCAGTAATTGCTCATTCTCTGTCAATTCTCCACAATCAAGAAAAAGAAAAATAACAATGCAAAATTGGTGTATAATTCCAACACTTGGTATTGTGTTTGAGACTTTTTAGGAACCATTCACTTGTTTAAGGAAATGTTTTCAGTTTGGCAAGACATTCTCTAGAGTTTAGCCACAGTATCCATATTCAAACCCCTAATTTCTTTGCTTCTCTTTTCTTTTTTTTGAGATTTTCCTCTCAGTTGTTTTATTGTGGTAAAATATACATAAAACTTACCTAATCATTTGGAAGTGTACAATTCAGTTCTATTAAGTACATTCACAGTGTTGTGTAACAATTACCACCATGCATCTCTAGAACTCTTCTCACCTTACAAAACTGAAACTTTGTCTCCATTAAACAATAACTTCTATTTTCTCCCCATCCTTAGCCCTTGGCAACTCACCATTCTACTTTCTGTCTCTATGAATTTGATGACTGTATATACCTCATAAGTGTAATCATACAATATTCATCTTTTTGTGACCATGTTTGCTTCACTAAGCATAATGTCCTTGAGGTTTATCCATGTTGCAGCATGTGTCAGAATTTCCTTTATTTATTTATTTATTTATTTATTCTACTTAGGTAGACATGATAGTAGAATGCATTTTGATTCATTGTACATAGATGGAACACAATTTTTCATTTCTCTCATTGTACATGATGTAGAATCACAACATACATGAAGTAATACATAAAACTAGGGCTATGATGTCCATCATATTCCACCATCTTTACTGTCCCCTTCCCCCTCCCCCCTTCAACCCTGTGAACAGAGTTCCTCCATTCTTCCCATGTCCTCCCCCACATTATGGATCAGCATCCACTTATCAGAGAGAACATTTGGCATTTGGTTTTTTGGGATTGGCTTACTTCACTTAGCATGATACTCTCCAACTCCATCCATTTACCTGCAAATGCCATAATTTTATTCTCTTTTATTGCTGAGTAATATTCCATTGTGTATATATACCACAGTTTCTTTATTCATTCATCTATCAAAGGGCATCTAGGTTGGTTCCATAGTTTAGCTTTTTGTGAATTGTGCTGCTATAATTATTGAAGTGGCTGCATCACTGTAGTATGCTGTTTTTAATCTTTTGGGTATAGACCAAGGAGTAGGATAGCTGGGTCAAATGGTGGTTCTATTCCAAGTTTTCTAAGGAATCTCCATACTGCTTTCCAGATTGGTAGTACCAATTTGCAGTTCCACAGCAATGTATGAGTGTTCCTTTTCCCCCACATCCTCACCAACACTTATTGTGGTTTGTATTCTTGATAATTGCCATGCTGACTGGCATGGGATGAAATCTTAGGGTAGTTTTGGTTTCCATTTCTCTAATTGCTAGAGATGTTGAGCATTTTTTCATATGTCTGTTGATCTATTGTATATCTTCTTCTGAGAAGTTTCTGTTAAGCTCCTTGGCCCATTTATTGACTGGGTTTTTTTCTGGTGTTAAGTTTTTTGAGTTCTTTATATATCCTGGCGATTAGTGCTCTATCAGATGTGCATGTGGCAAAAATTTGTTTCCATAATGTTGACTCTCTGTTCAGTTCATTGATTATTTCTTTTGTTGAGAAGAAGCTTTTTAGTTTGAATCCATCCTATTTATTGATTCTTGATTTTACTTCTTGCTCTATAGGAGTCTTGTTAAGGAAGTAAGGTCCTAATCTGATGTGATGAAGATTTGGGCCTATTTTTTCTTTTATTAAGTGTAGGGTCTCTGGTATAATTCCCAGGTCCTTGATCCACTTTGCGTTAAATTTTGTGCGTGGTGAAAGATAAAGGTTTAGTTTTCTTTTGCGGTATATGGATTTCAAGTTTTCCCAGCACCATTTGTTGAAGAGGCTATCTTTACTCCAGTGTATGTGTTTGGCTCCTTTGTCTAATATAAGATAAGTGTATTTTAGTAGGTTTGTCTTTGTGTCTTCTATTCTATGCCATTGGTCTACATGTCTATTTTGGTGTCAGTACCATGCTGTTTTTGTTACTATAGCTTTGTAGTGTAATTTAAGGTCTGGTATTGTGATGCCTCCTGCTTCACTGTTCTTATTGAGGATTGCTTTGGCTCTTATGGGTCTCTTATTCTTCCAAATGAATTTCATGATTGCCTTTTCTATTGCTATAAGGAATGACATTGGAAGTTTAATTGGGATTGCATTGAATCTATATAGCACTTTGGGTAGTATGGCCATTTTGACAATATTGATTCTGCCTATCCAGGAGCATGGGAGATTTTTCCATCTTCTAAAGTCTTCTTCAATTTTTTTCTTTAGTGTCTTGTAGTTTGCATTGTAGAGATCTTTCACTTCTTTTGTTAAATTGATCCCCAAGTATTTATTTTATTTTTTTGCTATTATGAATGGGTTAGTTTTCCTAATTTCTCTTTCAGAGGTTTATCACTGATGTATAGAAATGCAATTGATTTATAGGTGTTGATTTTATATCCTGCTACTTTACTGAATTTATTTATTAATTCTAGACCAACCCCTAATTTCTTCCAAAGTACTTTCATACACTGACTCCCAAATGTATACTGCCTGTTCAGATATTTATTTCAAGCAATTGTGTTTGTCTTTTTGGCAGCTAAGTTTGGATATATTGATGGTATACTGACTTAAGAGATTCCAGTTTAACTCTTGAACTCTACTTTTTGTCTCTACTCATGCAATTTCTATTTCAGTGTTCATTATCTCAGATAAAAAATTATTAATAAGTTGCTATTACAGTACATGTATTACAGTACAGTACATGTACTAATTTTTGATGCCTCCCCTTTCTCCTTGCCTTTCACCTTTGATCTATCCTCAAATTCTGTCAATTCTACTTCCATAATGCATCTCAAAATTCTCAGTAGCTCTTAATTTTTACTTGTACCTTCCTAAACATATCCAGAATCATCAGTTACTTAGATAGTCCAATAATCTTCTAGTTTCTTTCTCTGATTCCACTCTCATTTGTCTTTAATCTAATTAATTATATGTGTTGCATAAAATAGAGAGTGATGTTTTAAATGCATATTTGATTTCAAGTTTGGTTTAAGAAGTTTGCTAAAGATAATCTTTCTATCTTAATAATAAAATACACCTAATAAACTAAAGACTGTAGTTTTATTTAAAGTCATTAAAGGCTAGGTGACACTTAAAAAATCTAAACAATCTGAATCCCAGAGAGATATGAGATATCTGAGTAAGGGATAATTGCTATTTTCAAGTTAGGGGCCAAATACCTAGTCTGTATACATCAAGCAGAAAAGAAGTTTGCCATAGGCAACTGCTTGGTTGTAAAGACTTACAGAACTCTCATACTCCAATGGGTGGCATAACAATTTAAAATAACAAAAACTAAAAGAAAGCACATAGATTTCAAAATTTGACAACTCTCACTGATAGGGATTTTTCTAAATAATTTGCAATAAAAGCAAAGTCTAAAAACAGAAAGTAATCTTCTCAGCTTCCCAGATCAAGAACCTTAGTGCAGGTAAATACAAATGTTAACTTTAAACCACAGCTGTAGCCCACCTTGTGTCACTTAAATACTGATAAAAACAAAGAAATCAGCATCTCACAGCATCATGTGAAGTTGGAGTTAGCAAAAAGAGCAAAATAAACTATACTAAACTAAACTATATCTAAACTAAACTAAACTAAACTAAACTATATCATTTGATAACAAAACTAAATCTACTTATGACCATCTTATAACAGTGGGACTCAGGACAGAAACTAAAAGTCCATCTTTTCATTCACCTGCTTGACAGAAGAAAGGTTGTGCTTTCTCTGGAGGAAAAAAAAACATATTAGATTAATCTATTTTCAAGAAAATAAATAGCATATAATAAAAAAATAAAAATGGAATGATGCAAGAAAAAAATTTAGTATAAACAACAAAGAAAAAAAGGCAAAATGATTAAACCCATATGTTGTTAGCAAAAAAATAATTTTTTTCTTTTTTTTTTTGTGGTACTGAGGATAGAACCCAGGGCCTTGTGCATGCGAGGTAAGCACTCCTCTACCAACTGAACTCGATCCCCAGCTCAAAAAAGAATTTTTAAAGAAATAATATAAGTATATTAAATTTTCACTTAGTGCAAAATATAGAAAAATTTTGGGAACTGTTGAAGAATTTCATCAGATAAACTATTTTCTAAAAAATAAAAAAAATAGACAAAAAATAGAATATCCAAAATAGAGAATTTAGTTATAGTAGAATGAACACAGAGAAAGTATTAATGAATTCAGTGAGAAAAATGAAATACATAAAAATGAACCACAATATAAGAGAAAGTTTTAACACAGTGTAAGAGATCTACTGAACAACACAAGATGTGCTAAAGTATATACAACTGTAGTAATGAACCGAAAAAATATTTTCAGAAATATTGGTGACATTTTTCCCAAAATGATGAGAGATATCAACCCATAAGTCAAGCATCCTAAAAATGTCCCAAGTTAGATAAATGAATAAGTACCTAATTACTTCATAGACAAACTGTGGTCATCAGATAAATGGAAAAGTATAAAAGTAATCTGGGAAAAATGACACCTTATATTACAGAGGAACAACAATATGAAAGACAATCAACATTTAATTTTTTAAAAGATAGCAGTATTTAATAGAATAAAATACTTAAAATTCTGAAAGAAAAATTCAAATGTCTTTTGAAATTTAATGTTAAATAAAGGTGTCCTGGCATGGCAGAATTGAGTGGGTAATGACACAAAACAACTTCTTGGAGTAATGGAAATATTCTGTATGAGACTTTTAATAATGTCATATGCTTAAATTCATTTTGAATGTACACTGAAGACATGTATATTTTAATGAATATATATTATGCTCCAATAAGCCTATTTTCCTTTGAAAGACACATAAACTCCCCCCAAAATTCCTAGGTTAAATCATATGTTTTCTTCCTGATCTTCAATGTCTTATGCTTAAACAAAGTTCTAGTGACCTCTGCATAAATTCTAAGCTTATTGCACATTATCACATCTACAGCTCACAACTCCACTCATGGTAAACATCTTTTAGTTCATTGATACTACTGAAAAGGCCTTCTTCTGAGTCAACCTCAATACATGCTATTCTCTATGTTAGAAATTGTCTTTATCCTGTTATTTATCTTCTCATCATTTAGATCTCATTGGACATGCTCCTAGAGAGATTTTTCCCAGTGTACCCAGTTCCCCTGTATCAGTCCTTCTTCCAGAATCATAATTTTTATAGCCTTTTTCGTGATGTGGATATGAAGTTTATTTTGTTTTTGGTGTGTATCATCTACTTGGTTTCAAGTTTCTTAAGAGCCTGGGCAATGTCTGTTTTTCTTACCAGTAAAATCACAGTGCCTGCCTGGGCATGGTGGCACACTTCTGTAATCCCAGTGCCTCAGGAGGTTTGGGCAAGGATGATCTCAAGTTCAAGGCCAGACTTGGCAACTTAGTGATATCCTTCTCACAATAAAATATCTGGGAGTATACCTCAGTGTTACATTGCCCCTGAGTTCAATACCTAGTAGCACACACAGACACACAGATACACAGACACATACACATTAGTACTTGGTTCACATTAGGTACTTGGTTCACATTAGGTACTCAATAAATATGTGGATAAATAAATATCTAATATATAGAAAAAGAATTAGCAAGCTATGCTGAGAGAAGGCCTAAATCAAGCATCAGTGTATTTGGGTTCCAGTCATAGCTCAGAATTGGAATCACTCAAGGACTTGGCAAACCACTGTCCTTCCTTGGGTCCTGGAGTCCTCATCTCTACATGAAAAGTTTGAATTGTGGGAAATTTCTAATTGTGAATTCTTAAAAAAGAAAAGAAAGAAAGAGGAAGCCTCCCTATTTTCTGAACCTCTGGGGTTGCCCCCTACTATGTGTACCTCTTGTGGTACATTGTTGCTGGCTTTTCATATTGTTTAACTATGGAATCTTGGAACTTACATATCAAAGGAGGTAAGGTAGATTAGTTTCAAACCTGACATGTTTGAAGATATGTTTGAAAAGGCCTAATTGCTGATTCTTCTATTTTCATATCATCCATATCCTAATCAGACCAGGAGCTTCTTTAGATTAAAATTAAAGGGTCATGACCTGTTTAGGCATAGGTTTCTCTACCTCAGCTTGCTTGTTTATAGATGGGACTATATGATCTTCAATAATGTGAATAAAAAGATTGTTAAGAACTGTGATCCTGGGCTGGACATAGTGTTGCATCCCTGAAATCCCAGCAACTCTGGAGGCTGATGCAAGAGGATCACAAGTGTAAGTTCAGTCTGGATAACTCATGAAAACCCTGTCTCAAGAAAAAAAAAAAAGTGGTAGAGAGCCTCTGGGTTAAATTCACGGCACTACAAATAGTAAGTAACTGTGATCTCTTTGATTTTGTAGAACAGATGCACCAATGAATTTCAGTAAATAAACATAATGTGCTTGAAGCAATGACCTAAGGGAGAAGTTGAATGCTGGGAATAATCAGTTCAATGCTGAAAATAATTATTTTAATCTGGTAAGTGAGATATACTGATTCCAGTTCAACAAGGAGTCAGTAGACATTGAGAGTCAAAGTGAAGTGGTAGAATCTACAGCAAGTGTTATAGTTTGGATCTGGAATATCCCCTAAAGACCCACATGTAAAAGGCTTAGTCCTGAGCTTGGTACCATTGGGTTGTGATGGAAACTTTAATTCATGAGGCCTAGTAGGAGTTTTTAGGTAATTAGGGTTTTACTCTTGAAAGGGATAGTAGAACCACAGGCCTTATCTTTCTTCCCTCTTTCTTTGCTTCCTGCCAGAAGATGAGCAGCTTCATCTACTACATGTTCCCATCATTTTGTAGCCTCACCACAGGTCCAAAAGCAATGGAGTCAACTGACCATTGAAATGGTCAGTTTGAAATGGTCAGACTGAAATTTCCAAAATTATGAGCCAAAATAAATATTTCCTCTTTTAAAGTTGATCATCTCAAGTATTTTGTTACAGTAACAAAACACTGACTAACATAGCAGGTGATTTCATAATATGAAGAAAAAATAAACATATAAGTAGTGGTTATTATATTCCAGTTCATTTCTAAAATAAAAACTTGCATATAAAATATCAGGAATTAAATGGCAAACTAGGAACCAAGCAGTGGCAACAGCCACATTGTTTTCTTCTCTGATGTTGACCACAATTTTTTTTATTTTTTTAACTAGGCATGATCTCAATCACTTTTTCTTCTCCACCTTCATGTACAGTTATCATTTTACAAAGCAATGAATCTGCCAATTTAAGAAACTTTAGAAGATCTTGATAGAACCAAGTTCTTGAGTCTCTTATTCCTTTTTTCTTGCTTTTGAAGTTTAACAGTGTTTCAGTTGTCTAGCAGGCAAATATAGAACTGTGATCTGAAAATCTTGAGCACTAGGAGCATCTTTTATCAAAGGAAAACCCCTAAAACAATAATTAAAAAGCTGTAGATTGAAAAATATGGAAGAAACAAAATAATTAGGGAGTGAGGATAAGAAGAAAAGGAAGAGATAGGAGAGAAGAGGAAGTAGAGAAGAGACAAAGAACTCAGAGAAGATGTGAGTGGCTACAAGACATAAGAAGTTGAAAAAGAGAAGCCGGGCGTCGTGGCTCAAGCTGGTAATCCCAGCACTTAGAGAGGCTGAGACAGGAGAATCGCGAGTTCAAAGCCAGCCTCAGCAATGGCGAGGTGCTAAGCAACTCAGTGAGACCTTGTCTCTACATAAAACACAAAATAGGGCTGGGGATGTGGCTCAGTGGCCGAGTACCCCTGAGTTCAATCCCCAGTACCAAAAAAAAAAAAATGAAATTGAAAAAGAGGAATAAAAGAGACAATCAGAGAGTAGGTGGAAGTTGAAAGATTAAAAATGTGGGGTTCTCTCCAAACCAGAGGCAACATGCTCCACATAGCCAAGGGATCTTTATTCATGGTGAGGGTCTGTGCAGGTGGGTGCCTAGGAGAAGGAAGGAGCAGAGAAGGAGGAGAAAAAGGGCAGGGGGGATGCGGAGCATGGAATTTATAGGGCCTGCTATGAACGTGTGGTGGGGTATGGATTGGTCACTTCAAAGCTGGCGTGATAGATAAGCATTCGTGGTTTGGTGGTGATCTTCTTTGATGTAGTAACCTGAGCGGCCAGGCTTTGTTCTCTCTGGCGGGAAATTGCTGGGGAACTGCCTTGGCTTTAGAGAGGGGAGGGGCCCAAACAGTATGGGAAGGGCTCTTTTTACCTTACAGAAGTGGCAAAGAAGATTAAGGAGAACACATATTTTTCATGCCTTCAAAAAATCCATTTAAATCACATGAAATCAATTAAAACTATATGAGTGAAAAATTCAGAAGCTATAATAATATCCAAATGAATTGGTGAATTATTTAACAATCTATAAATACACAGAGAAATACAGAGCTGGGGAATAAAACCTCCCTATAGGTCCCACCTCTCACCACCTCCAAAATGCCAAGCAAGTTATTTTCATTTGATGAAAACCTCCCTCAGAGACTGGGGCTCATTTTTATTTTCCATCTGAACAAAATAACCATTTGTGTTTGACTGTGTTATGAAACACCCTACAAATGGGACTTTTCAATCCTGAGTGTAAGTACATTTGACAGCTCACCAATTCTGCAAACACCAGCACCTTGTCTTAAAATAATATAGCTTCTCTCAGGTTTAGCAAATGTCACATTTCCAAAGTCCGAGTTTTAGATACACTCTGTAAGATATTTATGAATTTTATTCCTTATGAAAGGACATCAGAGTTCAATTTTTCTCTTAATTTTTTGGATTAAAATGTGCATTGCTGTTAGGGTATTAAGAATAGAAAGACTTTTTTTTTCCCTCAAATTGTTTTTCAACTTATTTGTGTGAAACATGAGTTTCACAGATGATATTAAAAAAAAAAATTAGACGTAAATTCTCAAGTACTTAATAGTAGTTGTGATTTGTCCTATAGTGTCACAAACTTTTTTGAAGCTGCCTTCCTTCTCCTTTCCTAGGAGTCATTGGTAAGATATATCAAAGATTGATGGTGGCCGTGTGGACTAAGATATCCTCATCATTATTCAGTATTCCTTCCTGACCCAGCCCTGAGAATGACTATCTGGGTAAACACTAGGAAAACTGGGCCTAGTTAGGTTTCAGTTGCTATTGGCATTATTTTATTAACCATGCCATTCGTGTTCTGTATTTTAATGCTTTATTAGCCCAAGGCTAGTCAAATATTATAGTCAACAACTTATCCTGAAGTATGACTTTTATATGCAAATGAGTTAATTCAGAGTAAATACCATCAACTACTTTCTTTATCAGGTTGTCACTCTTTTACCACTATCCACCTGCCCTAATTGGAATAGCCCCTATTTCCCAGAGCCCACTAAAATTATTCAAACTCACTAATCCTAAATCCGTTTGTACTAATTCATCTTTTTCCCACAGAAACCACAATAAAGTCTTTTTCCTATACTTGCCCCCTGGTCTCCTGACCTACTCTAGTACTTCTCTGATTGGCATATCATGGAACATCTGCTTCTCTTAGGAACTGAGACTAAAACACACTTTTCAACAGAAGTGGTCTCCTGATCTGTCAGGCTTACCATTCCTAAATCATAATATAATTGTACTTTAAAATATTTACACAGGTCCATGTGTATTCAGACAAATACTGGCTGACCCATACTGGGAAACTCAGAAGCAGAATCACAGAGACTTATTGCAATAAGCTAAATAATATTTTCCTCAAGAATATTCATATTTTAAACTCTAGAACCTAAGAATTTAGAATGTGTTTTTAACTTTACATGTTAAAAATGACTTTAAAGATCTGATTGAATTAAGGATCTTGAGATGGGGAAATACTCTTGCATTTTCCAGATGATCCAATATAATCATGTATTCTTAGAAGCCAGAGGGGGGAATGTCAACCTATTTTGGATTTCTGAATTTAAGTAAAGTAAGATAATAAATTTCTGATGTTTAAGCCAGTAAAGTTAAGGACCATTACAGCAGTAAAAGCAGTAGCACCAGTTCTAACAGTGATTTGACTATAACAAACACTTAGAACTGTGGTTGTGGTTTTGGGACTGGATAGAAGAAGGAAGAATTTTGAAAATCATACCATTAATATATTATATTGGCCTTAACAGACTGTTAGGATAAATGTGGATATGAAGGACTCTACTGGTAAGATTCAGAAGTAAGCAAGGAGCACTATATCATATGGGAGAATGCACTCACCATCACAAACAAGTTGCCACAGATTGCACTGCTGGTGAGATTGCAAATGAGATGAAAATATGTTATTTGAAACAGGAAGAAAGTTAATTTTTGATAAAGTATCAGGAAGCTTAGTTGGATTGTGCCTTGCCATTAGGAAGAAAGAACTTTTGAGCAATGAACTTGATTATTTAACCAAGGAGATTCCCAAGCAAAGTATTGAAGGTATGACCATTTTATTGTTGTTTATAATAAAATATAAGGGGAAAAATATAGAAGGAGGGAATAACTGTTAAGAAAAAAGGAACCTAGGATTTGATGATTTGAGGAATTTACAGGATATTCAGATTATAAAAGATGTTAACATGGGGAAATTCACTATCAGGAAGCATATTCTGGAAAGAAAGTAAAGGGAGTGACTTAATGATTTGATGTGAGTACTTGGGAAGGGTCAAAAGAGCAGTGTATTTGATCACATGCAGAGAGAGGTTAGGTATGTAATTCATGGATAATTTTCAGCAATCTAAGCAGAAGTCAGAAAAAAAGAAATTTATAAATTAGTCAGTAAAGATTTATGAAGGAGGTGTTTCTTTTCTAATAGAGTGAATCCCTAAGAAATACAATGGAAAAAACATATTGATGTTATATCCACCAACACACTGTCAGCTGGGAATGAAAGGGACAGAGAAAAGATGAAATTAAAAAAAGTTGTTTGGACTCCCCAAATTCCACAAGCAAGAAATAGGATAATAAAATTTCTTAGTTACAAATGAATACTATTTTTAAAACAAACAAACAAAAACCCAAAAATCCGAAAGAATGTACTAAGGGTAGATGATTGTAGGACCAGAGAGCCGATGCATAAGTCAGAGTGGGTTTTTCCCTGTCTTAGAAACTAATGAAGTTTGTCGATTTTTGACTTTTATATTTTTGGGGAACCAGTGAATTTTTATTTATTTTTTCTCATTTTGAATAGAATATCTAAAACTATGTCTGTTTCACTGTTGTATTTGGGAGCAGATGACTTACATTCTGGTTTCAAAGGCTAACTGATAGGAATTTTATCTTAAATTGTAAGAGGCTTTGGACTTTAGTTGATGCTGTGAAGCATGTAGTCTTTACAGAGTTTTGGACAGTGTGAAGATCTTTTGAATGTGGGATGAATGTCAGCCTTTGGAGTCAACTGTTATCGATTTAACAATGCCCCACTCCCAAGGTGTGTCTACATTCTAATCACCCAAACATGTTACTGTACATGGTAGAAGGTATTTCAACTTTAAAAAGTGGAAAAAACAGGAAATGGCTTCTGCTCTAAGGCTTCCACAAGGAACACAGTATGGCTGACAAGGTGATATTTAGCACAGTAAAATGCATTTCAGACTTCTGCTCTCCAGAACTATAACATAATAAATTTGTTTGTTTAATCTGAAAAGTTTGTGTTGATTTTGTTATGAGAAATTAATACATTAATCATAAAAAGAGCATATTCCCCATCCCCACCTACAATGATATCAAGCTATCACCAAGAATTCCTCTTCTTATTCTGGCCATAGAGGTGACTTGGAGAACTGTACATTTGAATAGAGAATGCATGACACTGTTAATGGAGAAGCACCACGTTTTCTTTCTCTTCATTATCCAACTGACAAGGAAAATGTGAGGAATACAATATTGTTAAGATCTTCATATATCTCTCTCTCTCCAAATCCCCTTCAAGACCTGTCTCCAAATGCCTCGGGGAAAGATACAAAACAAAACCCTATTTGCTTTCCCCTGGCATCCTCAGCAAAGTTTCCCCTCTCAGTATTTTCTGAAAACAAAATATATGGTCCTTTAGTGGGAATAACACCCAGTTTCCCTATTTCAAGCGGGTTCAGAGAAGCTACAAGTATCATTTCTAGGAATGAGTGGATGTGTTGACAGTGAGGATCTAAGACAGGAATACATACACACACACACACACACACACACATACACACATACATATACACAATCTCAGTCTTATTGGCTATAACAAGAGAAGCTACGTGAATCTTCGATATCAGGCATGAAGATTTTCCATGTCTTTAAATCACTGTTGCTCATCTTTCCTTAAAGTTTTTTTTTTCTTTTTTCTTCTAGGATAATAAATATAGGATTAAGTTATCTACAGACTCTAAGCAGTACCCAATTTACCTCTTCAGCTATATAATACAGATTGGTGCTCCCTTATTTGAAGTAAGTCCAAGGTGAGTTACTAGCTCCTCCAATACCCAGAAGTTCCCTGCACATCATCAGGAGGGGCAATTAGAGCACATGGAGTTCTCTGGTCTCACCAGCACCATATTCCACTTAAGGAAGAGTAGCAGCTTGCGCATGGTTAGATGGGTAAATCAAAGTTGGTTTCTACTTTTTTCCCTCAGTAGCAGTTTCCTTTGTGATCTTCTTCTAAAGCTGAGAAAACTCGCTTTCCCAGAGAGACACAAAGTCTGTTCATTAACTATTCTTCACCTCTTTGCCCCAGGCACTTTTATGGCATCTAAGGTCAGGCTGGACTTTTCAACCAAAACACTCTGTCTGGAATGCTATACTAGAATTCTTCTTCATCTACAACCAGAGAAAATAATAAACTCTAATCACAAGAAACTGTTTAGAACTGTTCATTGACGTACTCATAAAACCATCCCTTGAATTGGCCCCTGCTTCTAGAAATATACACCCATATCTGCAGTTCATGGAAGTTTCTATACTTAGATGACAGATTTATGATCACATATTATTCATGTGATTCCTGATACAGTGAACTTCTGTTATAACTATCAAGATATTAACATAACTTATTAAAAATGACAATAATTGGAATGAAAAATGGTCTTTCTTTATATATATTAGAACATTAGATATGGATTCAGAAAACAACCTGTAATCTCACAGAAGTGTGTGCATCTTGAAGCAGGAGGCAGGCAGGAATTAAAGGCCTGTATCATTTGGATTTAATGATGTGGATTCATATTTTTATTCTGTCATATAATGATCTGGATTCACATTTTTATTCTGTATTTTGGCAAATACTGTACTTGAGCTCACTCATTAAGAATTCACAAACATTCTTTTTTTCTGTTTTCTTCTTTGCAAAGTTTCAAAATTCAATACTATTTGCCCAAGCTCTTTTGGCAGTAGAAGCGCTCATGTGTCATTTTTACAAACCAATAAATTATATGTGATCATGGTGGTTGAGTCCAGGAACTCTTTTCTTCTTTCCAAATAAAAGGAAGTGCTTTGAGTATAGGTATGATGTTAAGTTGGAGCTGCCATATTGTCATCATGAGACTACTGGCTTATAGCAAAACAGAATCTAACGGAAACTATTTTCTTCTAAAACAATAAAATCAACCACTTTTTTCTAGGCTTATATATTTAGAGAAAATAATCCCTAATAATTTACTTCTGAATGTATATTAAAGTTTTAGAGCCACTTACATGCCTTACAAATTGAGCTTAAAATAAATCTCCTATATCTGGTGTTAAAATGATACAGTGCCTAAATAACTAAATTGTTATGACTGTTAACTAAGACACATATATAAGGTTGTAGAAGAGTCTAACACACAGGAGACACTTCTGTACCTCCTTCTCCATCATTACTACCTCCTTCTCCCTCTTGCGGAATTTTCGTATCCAGGGCAATACTAAATGTACCAAAACATTCTATCCTGGATAGATTTCAAGGTCAGGTACAGACTTGGGCTGGATAGATAAATGAAAGGTAAATAGTCTTTGTATGTAGATATAAATTAAAAATAATGAAGTGGGTGATATTTGTCCATAGGACACATCCACCATGTTTTCTAGAACCTATCTCCACCTTATTAGTTATTCTGGCACTCTTTGTTAGGTACTTCTTCTATGCACTCAATTAAAAAAAAACTGAAGGGGCTGGAGTTATGGCGCAGTGGTAGTGTGCTCGCCTAGCATGTAGGAGGCACTGGGTTCGATCCTCAGCACCACATAAAAATAAAATAAAGATTTAAAAAAAAAAAAAAAACTGAGATCTCAGGTAATGCCACAATTATGTCCCATTCCCATCTTTCCTTGAGTTATATGTACACATGCAATTATGTATATATGTATGTATGTATGTATGTATGTATGTGTATATATATATACGGACTGCAGCTTTATTTTCCTCCTTTTCCCAGAAGTATTTGCATTTGAGTAGGAGCTTTTTAAAACTAGAAGTCTTTTAATGTGTGACAGAACAATTAATTTATAGATATGTTTTCAGGTTCTGACAGATGGCAAATGACACCATTTGTGGTGGAAGAAGTAAAGAAGAGAGATTTAGTCTATATTTTTAAAGGGCTTGATTTAAAAAGAAACATTGTTTAAACACAAAACCAGGTCCAATACTCCTAACTTTAATGCAAGTCCAATGATCTGCTGACAGCCTAGATGGTTAGGATTTTAATTTATGCTGATGGCCTAACCTTTTATGATTTTTGTCTGCATTATTTATAGGCTATAAAGTATCTTTGACTCTTTGAAGCAGAAAAAATAAATTTAGTTCCAAGAGCCAAGACTCATTTACTGATTTTCCAAGGCTAATCACATAACTCCATTTTACACATCAGGACAGGGAAGGAAGGAGTTTTCAGCACTAGATGGCTACAAGTAGGACTTAGTCTACAGCTACAGTGAAGGAAGAATCTGATCAAATCTAGAAGATAAAACTGAGTTTGCACTGGTTGGAGAAAGGATCAAAACAATAGAGAGTATTTAGTGTCTTTGACAGATCTCATTAATTTTTCTATAGCAATTGAACATATTTTTTCTTGTTTTAACAGAAATAAATTATTTTCAGCTATGTCACCACTATAATATCAAAACAATCCTTGTTTTTCTTCATGATTGCCTTTTTGTTCTTGGATGAAATTATATTTCACCATACTGTATAGATTTTATGCTCTTAGCATTTTTCCTCTTGCTTCTTTCCCTCGGTCTTGTGAGATTGGAATAAAATCCTTTTTAGTCATTATCTTCCTTAGAGCAATGGCATCAGGCAGGAAATACCACCCAAGTACCTAGGAGCAGCCCCACTCTGAGAAAAACACCAGTGAAGGGAAGTGGGGTGGGGCAGCACGTTGATGTCCTTAGTGCTTTCTTCTACTGCTTGTTAAACTCTCATTTACTGTTGAGATTGTTTATTTGCCTTCCTCGAAGAGTATTTATTCTGCTGTAAAAATGATTTCCCTGAGCACAATCAATATTGTTGCAATTGTTTTACAAAGTGCATCATCTTCACTTTGCAAAGATTGTGGCAATCTCTGTTCCAATCAGCTCTTTGTCTAATTTCATTAAGAAGAAGCCTGGGAAAAACAAAATGGAGCGCATACCCATTTGATTCTGTGTGTGTGTTATTTAGGAATGATTTTAGCAGCTGGTACAAGAACCACTGGCCAACTGTAAATAAGAATATAAAATACAAAATATATATCAGATGCCATGGCATCTAGAGGGCAGATATTCCCAGGTTTGACTCAAGATTAATGTATGTAATCAGGAATAATTTAATTTAATAAATATATTTATGTCTTACCTTCTTCCATTTCCATTGTAAAATTATTTCCATAAATACCAATGCATATTTAAAAAGGATGTGAATATCATAACCAAAGAGAGTGGGAGGGAGTATAGCTTCAATTAGAGGATATGTGTGGTATAATTAACTGTCAAACATGTCTCTGAGCTTCCCAAATAGAGCGAAGGGTCCATCTGTGAGGTGCTCACAGTCAAGGTAAATATAGAGGACTCAAGCATTCCAACATAAGACAGCTACTCCTATTCACCATACTCCTACAGAGCAATGAAAGTTCTTACCTATGGGACATCACATAAAAGAAGAATCAAATCATGGATACATAGAACCCAATACATGTACCTGAAGTCGGATCATTTTCAAGAGAACAAAAGCAGAAATAAGTAGTAATAATAACAAGTTTTAGATTAGAATTTTTTTAGATTAAAAACACTTTGGTGATAAGAATAGGGGAGAATAACTCATTATTAAACATTTTGGTATCACTTTGTTAGGCATCCTTTGTATTTTATCAACTCATCATGAGGAGCCTAAAGAAACTTTCATTTTTATTTTAAAGAGAAGAAAACTGAAATTTAGATTTTAAAAAAACACTAAAAGTCATTCTAATAGTAAGAAACAGAACCAATGTTTAAACTCAAATTCAATTTAAATTAATGATTTTGATTTATTTAATTATATACCATTTTGTTTTTTCTAATCATGGTAAATAAGCTTACCACCAGTTGTTGCACAGGCTTTTAGGATATTAAATATAGATTGAGGGGCTGGGGTTGTGGCGCAGTGCTAGCGTGCTTGCCTAGCATGCGTAAGGCACTGGGTTCGATCCTCAGCACCATGTAAAAATAAAATAAAGATATTCTGTCTGCCTACAACTAAAAATAAATAAATAAATAAATAAATAAAAATGTTAAAAAAAATATATAGATTGAGTCCTTCTAATATTGAGGCCTCATAGCCAAAAGAGATGATCATGTAAGTGAGAGTCACTTCACACAGAGGTCTTATGAGAGACAGGCAACAGGCTTGGTTGTTATACTATTAAGCCCACATAATTGGCTTGTTTCTCTTTATATACAGTTGGAGAATAGAACTAGGTTTTTCAGATCATTTTTCTTCTTGGCATGTGTTTTAGTTAGCTTTTTTTGCCATTGTGACTAAAGGACCCAACCAGAACAATTTTAGGGAGGAAAAATTTATTTGAAGGCTCACAGTTTCAGATGTCTTAGTCCATAGAAGGCCAGCTCCATTCCTTGGGGCTCTAGGTGAGGCTAAACATCATGGCAGAAGAGTGTGGCAGGAGGAACCAGCTCACATGATGATCAGAAAACAGACTCCACACTCTAGATACAAAATCTATATACCCCAACGTCACGCCCCCAATTCCCACCTCCAGCCACACCCTACCACTCCAGTTACCACTCAGTTAACCTCTATCAGGGGATTGATTCACTTATTGGGTTCACTCTCACAACTCAATTATTTCTCCTCTGAACTTTCTTACATTCTCTCACAAATGAGCTTTTGAGGAACAACTTTCATAATTTCAAAATCATGCAAGTCAAGACATTTCACAGATTTTGGACCTGTCAGCCTGCACAATCATGTAAGGCAACTCCTAAAGTTTCCTAAAAATTCCTTTCTCTCTCCATATGTAAGTATGGAGATTATACATACATAAATTATACTTACATATACATAGGGAAATATATATATATATATTCTTTCTAGAGAAAATCAATAAGATACCTATCATCAACTTTTCATCATTGTTACAAAATGCCTGAGATAGATAGCTTATAAAAAGGAGAGATTTATTTTGGCTCTAAGTTTCAGAGGTTTTAGTCTGTGATCACTTAACTTAGCCCTGTCACTTTGGGCCTATAGAAGCCTGGTGCATCATGTAGGAGTATATTGTAGTTAGCCTCATGACAAGAAAAAAAAAGAAGAAAGAAAGAAAGAGAAAGAAAAAGATGGATGGATGGATGAGAAAGGAAGAGAGGAAGGAAGGAAGAGAAAGAAAGAATGGATTCAGTATTACAATATTTCCTTCAAGGTCATACCCCCAATAAGCTAACTTTCTTCCACTAGACCCCACCTCTCAATAGCACTACATGCTGGAGAACAAACTTAACACAGGCATTTGGGTGACAGTGCAAATCCAATGTACAGCTTTGTCTGTGTTAAAAATGTTAAGAGAGAGATAGATACATAGACATATATCTCCAGGTTCTCTGGAGGACACAGGGAGTTATCAAACATGATTAATAAAAGAAGGAAGACTTACAAGAAAGAGGGAGTGTTTCATTTTATGAGTGGATCATAAAGTGAGTTCTAAGGGAACTAATGTCTCAAACTCTCTAAAGTACTATATTAAATGGCTCCCAAAGTGTTTCCAAGAGAAGAAAAAGGAGATGTCTTTCAGTGGGATTGGTAGGATCAAACTCCAAGACAGATTTAAATGAAAAGGTCATATGGCCTCAGTCGTTGAACGGTTTGATACTGGTTCAAATGAAGAAGTGGACAAGCCAATGGGAGCAGAATTGTCTTGAAAAGGAGAAATAAACCATGTATCTCAGGACAGCTTCATTTGGAGGAGGGGACTCAACATTAAATTCTGCTTAAAATACTTTTGGGACCAGGTCATTGGAGTGAGGTTTGTACAGACATTTATGATAATCAGAAGTTATATCTCACACTACACAAAATTGGTAGCCATGTATGCAGGAGACCAGCCATGTCCATTTGCTGTAAATGGAGTCAGAGAAAAAAGTTCTGAAAAACAGCATGTAGGATTTGGATTTGGATTTGTTAAGGGAATCTTTTCTGATATAGGCAATCAGGCACAATTTTAGGAAGAGAGAACGTTCTCTAATTGGTGCCTCTTGAGTTTTTCCCACCTAATCTTATTTGAGTGCAATGGGACATGAGTAGGAACAAAGTAATGCATTGCAGGTATACCCTGGGCCTTGTGCAAGTGGTGGATATGTGTGGTCACTACTCTGTCATCCTGACAAAAATCCTGAAGCAGATACTGCCACCCACATCTTAATGATGTCAGAGCTTACAAAATCATACACATAAACAGAGAAATCGTTAACATCCGCATTGCTCTTGCTATTTGCCAAGCATTTCTCTAATCATGAGTAGGTAGGAGAAAAGTAGTGGTTTCTAAGAACAGATTGGTGGCTACAACTTGATCTCCCTCTGGATACAGCTATCCCATTAGACATGTGCCTTGGAGACCCACCCACACACAAATACCCACACAAAATCTGTGAATGAGCTGCCATCCTACACTATACAAGCCACCCTATCTAGGCATTCCTCTCCTCCTCAAATAGTAGAAGAAAAACTTCTGGCTCAGCTGGAGTATCCCAGCTTCCCTGTGGAGACACAGAGACTGGAAGGGGGTAAAAACAGTGTTTTAACCCTGTGGCAGCACTAAAAGCAAGAGTGAGTATTGAAAGATCAGGGCTCAGGAGAGGTGCATACCTAGTACTTCGGGGTACTTTAGTCACATGTAATAGAACTACTGGCCAACAATAAATAGTTTGTTTTGTTCACATAACTAAAATTCTGGGTATAGGTAGTAGTTCTGTAACACAGGGTTGTGTGAGTACTGGTGGGTTCTTGTCTTATTCATCCAAAGAATGAAGTGTAAAGATGACAGAGGGTGAGAATTCAGTAGGAGGTTTATTGGAAGCAAGCAAGGAAAGCTCTCACAGCATGGGAGGGGTTCCAAAGTGGGATACCACTAGTGGCTCTTTATTTAGGGGTTTTTATACTGTTTTGATGAGGAACTAAGCTTTCATTGGAAAGTCTATCTTGATTGTTCTTTTTCTGATTCAATTGAGAGTTTACAATTGTAATTTTTTTATTCCCATAATGGGCTGGTTTAATCTCTTTGTTAACCTGAGTTTGTCTTGTACTTGTTCCTTAAAATAAAATAATTTCTTGGATTCCAAACAATATTTTATAGTTGACTAATATTATGATAATCAAGGAAGCCTGGGGCAATATCAGAATGTATGGGCCTCTAAGCCTGAGTGGGCTCTTCTAGTCAGACAGCCCAAAACAAACAAACAAACAGCTTCAGCCTAAAGTTTTAATCTGGGATGTGGGAACCCATTCTTTGAAGTCCTCATTTCTATCTTCTGCCTCAGTTTCATTATATGCCAGACCCAAATTTCTCCAATTTCTTTTTTTTTTTTTTTTTAAATATTTTTTTAGCTGTAGATGGACACAATGTCTTTATTTCATTGCTTTGTATGTGGTGCTGAGGATCGAACCCAGGGCCTCACGCATGCGAGGCAAGCGCTCTACCGCTGAGCTACAATCCCAGCCCAAATTTCTCCAATTTCTATGGCATCTTCCTCTTTGTTCATAAGCTTTGGACATTGTGTCACATTCAAGGAGAGATAAGCTGAAAGAGGAGGCTTTTTTTTTTTATCAAGAAAGCAAATATTTCCTGACATATCACAGACAAGAGTTGACTCATGCATATGAGCTATGCAACAGTTATGCTACTGTTAAAAATATCGAGATGCTGAAAGATATTAAACACATGCTCAAAAGTAGTTAGCCAAAGCAAACTTTACTTCTGCATAAGGGTGTGCTACTGAACCAAGTCTGGCATGCAATCACACTTGGGTCAGCTGTCCACTTGTTTTTATCCTTAATGAAACACTGCCCCTTACTTTGATAGGAGGAACTCAAGATTACAATCTACGTGATTGGCTAATTTAAAATTAGGGAGGGAAAAGGGAAAGGCTATAGTTAAAATGGTTATGATTGTATCTAAGATTAATCTTGATTAAGGCTAAATACTATATTGTGAAAATGGACTACCAGACTTTCCATTTCTTATCCTCCCTTCTAGGTTTAACAGTGTAAGGTTGCCACAGGGGAAGAAGCATTGAGAATGTATGCTAATCAGCTAACCAAGAAACCCTAAACACTCTCAGGAAAGTTCTTAAAAAGGGCATTCTGCCCAGGGTTTAGCTCCCATTAGGTTAGAAAGAGTGGTAGGGGGAAGTTCAGCCAACTCAATGTAGACTCATTTGCCTCCCACCATTATTGTCTGCCTTAGAATTCTTGCTAGCAAGCCAGTTCTCATGTTGCAAAAGGGAAAGCTCTTCCAGTGCACTGAAAGAGCCCCTCTAGCCTCTCTTTCCTCTTTTTCTCTCCTGTAGTTGACACATGCTTACTCAGAGTTTCTTTCACCTGGTACTTTAAAATTTTTTATTCTATTTAGATATCATGACAGTAGAGTGTATTTTGACATATTACACATACACATATATAACTTAGGATCCATTCTTGTGGTTGTGCATGATGTGGAGTTTTACTAGTTGTGTATTCATATGTGAATATAGACATGTTTGATTCATTATACTGACTTTTCTATTCCCATCTTCTCTCCCTTCCCTTTATTCTCCTTTATCTAATTCAATAAACTTTTATCCCCCACCCCCCACCTTATTGTGTGTTAGCATCCACATATCAGAGAGAACATTCAGCCTTTGGTTTTGGGGAATTGGTTGATTTTAGTTAGCATGATAGTTTCCAGTTCCATTCATCTATCAAAATGCATAATTTCATTCTTCTTTATGGCTGAGTAATATTCCATTGTGTATATATACCACATTTTGGTTTTTTTCTGTTACTTTTTTATTTGTTCTTTTTAGTTATACATGACAGTAGAAGGCATTTTGACATATCATACATACATGGAATATAAATTCCTATTATTGTGATTGTACATGATGTGGAGTTACACTGGTCATGTGTTTATATATGAACATAGGAAAGTTATGTCCAATTTATTCTATTGTCTTTCCCATTCCCATGCCCCTTCTTTTCCCCACTCCCCCCTGTTAAATCCATCCAGTGAAATTTCACTCCTCTCCCTATCCCCACCACCCACCTATTGTGAGTCAGCATTCACATATTGGAGAAAGCATTTGGCCTTTGATTTTTTGGGATTGGCTTATTTCACAGAGCATGATATTCTCCAGCTCCATCCATTTACTGGCAAATGCCATAATTTCATTCTTATGTATGTCTGAGTAATATTCCATTGTGTATATGTACCACATTTTCTTTCTTCATTCATCTGTTGAAGGACACATAGGTTCCATAGTTTAGCTATTGTGAACTGAGCTGTGTAAATATTGATGTGGCTGTATTACTGCAGTATGCTGATTTTAAGTCCTTTGGTACATGCTGAGGAGTGGGATAACTGGGTCCAATGATGGTTCCGTTCTAAGTTTCCTGAGGAATCTCCATACTGCTTTCCAGAGTGGTTGCACCAATTTGCAGTTCCACCAGCAATATAAGTAAAACTGTTCCACACATCCTTACCAACATTTATTGTTACTTGTATTCTTGATAAGTGCTACTCTAATTGGAGTGAGATGGAATCTCAGTGTAGTTTTAATTTGCATTTCTCTAATTGCTAGAGATGTTGAACATTTTTTTCATACATTTGTTGGTCATTCTTATTTCTTCTATAAAGTGCCTGTCAGTTCCTTTGCCCATTTATTGATTTGGTTATTTGTTTTTTGGTGTTAAATTTTTTAGTTTTTTTTTTTATATCCTGAGATTAATGCTCTGTCTGTTCACCTGGCACTTGGAGCTCTGTATCAGTTTCCTAGTTTATTATTGCATGCCCAGACTTGTCCAGACAATTCAGCCCTCCACATAATAACCAAGTGTATGATGTAAATTTGACTACATAGTGCTTTGACCCCTTTAATGTCTCACCCTCATTTCCTAGAGAATAAAATCCAAGCTCACTAACATAATGCACAGGACCCCTGGGTAAACTCTCCCCCATATTCACCTACCTCCAGCTCAGCACTCACAATTTTACTCTTCCTTCAAGTGTAGAGGCACTCAAACACACTGTTGCAAGGGAGGGCCATCAGGAGCCCATATCTTGATAGTAGCCCAGGTGGGGTTAAACTGGATTCCGTGCTTACTTGCTGTGTGAATATGAACAAATATTTAACTTTTTTGTTTGTAGATTTTGTATCAGTTAACTAGAAGTAATTTTTTACCATAGTCTTGCTTTGAAGATTAAACATGTCTGTTTATATAAGGCATTTATAGACAAATATTTTTGCCTAGCAAGCACTGGATGTTAGCAGCCACTATTCTATGATTCTGTGCCTTTACCCATTTAATACTTTCAATCTTGGCTGAATCACACCTGATAATAGGAGTTAATAACCTAATTTAGCTTTAATTAGACCAGGTCTTGAATTCCAATTGTGCCTATTACCAATAAAATGATCTTAAACACTAATGTCCTCCATAAAATGGGAATAACGATCATTTCTATAACATGGGACCACAATGGGAATAAAATGGGAAAACATGTTTAAACACTTGCACCATGCCTGGCTCCTGAAAGGGATCAGTAAACATTAGCTATTCTTTTTCTTATTAACATTATAGAAGACTCAACCGAGGTGTTTTTCTCAGGATGATTATTCCCTTCACAGTGGTCACTCTCCCTTCTCTGTGCTGAGAGAGCCCTCTAGTGCAGATTTTGTCACATTCCATGTAAATTGTCTAAATTCCTCACTCCTAAGAGATTTAATCACCCCTAGAGCAAAGACCTTGAATTTTTCCTCGTGGTGGATCTAACAGTTTCTTGTGCTTATAAAATGTGTGTTCTGATGAACTAAATCAAATTTATCTATCAATAACAACTTATTGAAGTATTCTGATCAAAAAAGGCACTTCATTTAATAAAGTAAAAACATCATGAAAAAAATTGGTCCTTGAGTAATGACTCTGCTCTGCTCCTGGGTCTTAAAAAGAAAACAGTAACTAAAAACACAGGATATTGCTTTGATACAAAGGTTAGGAATGGACATACCTGTATGCAATTTTCAGAAATTATGTCAATAAATAAACTTTGAATGTACTGATAAAGTAATATATAAAACATACTTACTTTCAATATTGGTTTAAAAATTATCCAATTATTTTAGTTTTTATTTTGAAAACCACAAACACAGATCATCATCCATTCCACAGTCTATAAGCTATCATCTTCAGACATTTGCAAAATAATATTTATAACTAAATGAATTTTTCCTTTAAAAGTATTATTTCTGTGAAGACCTTGCTTATGACCATTAAGGGAATTGTTCTAAAATACATTAGATTTTGTCTTCAGGCAGGATTTTTTTGTTTATTTTTTTTAACATATTTGACTAGAGGAAAAATTCAAAATAATCTAGGGACAAATCAAACATGAAAAGTGATCACACTGGCAGATGGAAGTGGCTAAATATTGGGCATAGCTACAAAGAAGGACTGAATTCTGTATGTACTCTTAAGATAATTGTTGAAGGCTGCTATGGATGAAAAGACTTGAATGATTGTGGTGCCTCATTCAGTAAAGAAAAGAGAATCAGCTCCATATGGACAGAATCAGAAGCCTGGAATTGCCATGTACAGGCTGTATGACTGGGAAAACCTAGTTTCTCCACCAGTGGGAATGACGTCACATTCCCTGAAGCATTGTATATATAATAAATTAGGGATAAATGCATGTAAGTGTCTAGCATACATTGGTGATAAGCACAACTAAGTGATTAATAATTTTTAAAAATGTTGAGTGACATCATTATAATTAAGCATATAATCTTTCAAAAGGTCTATTCTTAAAAGTTAGCATGTATTTAGTTATAATACTCATTCATCAATTGACTAAAACCTGCAACATATATATATACACAATATATGTATGTATGCATATATAATAATATATATATGTATATATATAGTGTATATATATATATAATGAGAACTTTTCATAGATAGTGCTGTGTTTTGTAGGGTATATTAAACAAAATCGCATGAAACTAACACATTTCTTGTTCTCCATAAATAAATTAATATAAAATAGAACAATATACAGTAATATTTAGGAAAGAAAAATAGAATAAGTGGTATAGAAAGTAACATTGAGAAAGCTGCTGTCTTATGGGATAGTCAAAGAAAGTCTCCAGGCAAGTAGTACCTCAGCACATTGAGGGAATCAACAGAGGTAAACCACACAAATTAATGGAAAAAAGAGGAGTCCAAGTCATGGGAAAAATAACAACAAAAGTTTCAAATGTGTTGCTTAGTAACAAATGGATGAATGAATGGATAAATGAATTTGTATGGATGTGTATAGATGAATAAATTGATGGATGATGGATGAGTGGATAGAAGGATAAGGAATTGGAAAAACAGTAAAAAATATTAAAAAGAAAGTGATCCTTACTGTATTTTTATGAACTTCTCTGGATAATCTTGTTCTATGCTTGGGTGTCATCTTATATCCTGAAAGGCTGACCTACGCTACACCATCTCTGCTGACTCTAATGGAATGAGTTTACTGGAAAGAAGCTCTTCAGTCTTATCACTATTCTCCTCCAAAACAAAACCTTGTACATTATAAGATGTAGAGAACAGAATGTGATAAGATGCTGGTGTGCTTGCAAACAGGACACTTAAGCATAAAAAGGAGAATGCTGGCGTGCTTGCAAACAGCATAAGCATTAAAAGGTCAGAGCATATCTGCCAACAGAATGTTCTGCCAAGAGTTTCTTCTAGTTCTCAAGAAAAGCATATCTTGCACACAAGTATGTTTGTCAGCTTCTAAAAAGAAAGCTAACTTGAGAACAAATGAAACTAAGTTGATAAAGTAACTATGAATGCAGGATGTGTTCCATAACTGACCTTGTATTTCTAACAATAAGCTTTATGCATGCACACTATGTTATTGCTTAATCACTCCCCTTGGCTTTGTACTACTAAAAAGAATATAAAAGGGACTTGAAAAATAAAGTTATAGATTATTAAGTAAGAAGTAGCTGTCTTCATATTCATTTTGTTCAAATCAATAAGAATTTCCCCTTATTTCTGAAATCTCCATAATTTTCACTGCTGGAAGAATTAAGAATCTAAATATCACAGCACCAATGACCACACTTTTCCAATATTTCTATTGTGGCTTTCCAGGTGCCTAAAGTTTCAAGATTTAAGAGAAACATCTCACCTCACATGGACATCCTGCTCTGAAGGTGATGAAGAAAGTACCAGCCAATCTTCTACCCAAATAGCAAGTAAATTCCCTAGAAGCCGCAGGCATATTTCAAAGAAGAATATGTGCTATAAACACCTACAAAGAAACCACACAATGGAAAAGAAGTACTATTGACTAGGCAATCATTTCTATATAAGCATTTATAAAACACAAGTCCACAAGAACACACCTGTGTAGGAAAGTCAGGAACATGAGTTCTGGTTCTTAGACAATCCTTTCACTTATGCAGTAATTGTTTTCCACATATGTACATGAGAAGGTATATGCTATGTGGAGTGGGCATTAGGGACAGACTGATCTGGGCTCAGTTCTATCTCCTGCTATTTTGGAAATGGGAAAGTTCCTCAAATGTCTTACCCCAGGTCATCTGCAAAGTTGGGATAACAGTACTTATTTATGAGGTCTCTGTGAGGATTAGAGATTGTGTAAAGAACCTGTCAGATCATGGCATGGAGTGAATGCTTGGTGCCCAGTAAATGCACACAAAGAGGATATAGCTACAATCCTGCCAGGTTCCATGTTTGATGAATCCAATGAAATCAATAACAACTCATAAAATCCTGAATGCTATTGGTATGAACCAGGGGATGGAACTTCGTATTAATCATCTGAGTCAGAACTGAGACAATAAAAATAATATAAATAAGTAAGAATCATAATTACAACTTCAAACCCGTATGTAACACTTATACCAAGCACAATTCTAAGTGCTTAATTTATACTATTAATTTAATCCTCACATTGATTGGTGTAAATCAATTTGCATTGATTGATGAAGACTTTTTGCACAAATTATTTAATTGAATCACCAAAAAAGTTACAGCTGATTGGTGGCAAAATGGGTTGAACCCAGGCTAGTTAGTTTCAAAGTTTATGCTCAAAACCACTACTAGACTGCATCTTGGCAATGACATTTGCACTACACTTTTTCATTTATAAAGTTCTTTCTTCTGTTATTTTTCCTTTGATTTTCCTACTAAATCTACAAAGAAAAGAACAAAAATTATCATCCTGGATGAAACCAAGGACCTAATATCACCCACCATCAGAGAGACAAAGGAAGGATTTGGACACAGTTATGAGTGAAATTTGTCACTGAAGTCATTCTCTTTCCACTGAGTCACAAAAACATCCCCCAAATCTCAAATCCTTAGCCATGAACAGCTCTGGAATTCTGCATGACCGATTCTTCTGCAATAGCAGTTCTCAAACCTCAACATGCATCAGAAGAATCACCTGTGTGCTGAGATGTTAAAACACTTCAGCACTGCCCCATAGTTTCTATTCTGCATATCTGGAATGGGATCCAAAGATTTGATTTTTCAAGTCCCCAGATGATGCTAATGCTTCAGGTACAAGGCCACACTCTGATAACCATTTCTTTGTATTAAATGAGTGTCTTGGAACAGTGGCTCAGTCTTGATCATAGCCAAAGATACACGGGAGCAGAAGCAACTCTTTGATTTGGAGAGTCAGTCCTGCTGGTACCTGCAAGGATGTCTATTCTGAGGCATCTACAGACTAGAGGAAGGGCATAAAAGAACAGGGAGTAGGGACAAGGCAGGTCTAGGTCTAACTTTGGCAAACATTTTTGTGTTAATTTCTTTTAAACTGTCATATACAGATTCATCCTTTTCTTGGTACAAAAGCAAAGGACCTGACAGAATATGCAAATGAGGTAGAGATGCAGCTAAAATGAAAAACAGCAATATTATCCTAATGTCCATGCAATAAAATATGCTTCTAGGAAGAAAGTTTACCTGAATCTTTTTTCCTTTTAGTCATAACTAAGGAATTCCCTCGTGCATCCTTGAATGGTGAGATGTTAAGATCTTTTCTTAAAGATTTTCTTCTGGGCTTCCTAGAACAAAGACCTCAATCTTTGGCCATTGGCATCTAGAATTATAACTCTGGCCTCAGAGATTCTTCTCCACTGGGGAAGCTGTCCTGGAGGAGCAGAGGGTGCAGAAAATACAATGGTTTCCACCCATGGAGGGTCTCCTTAGCAACTTAAGAGCTACTTCAAAGACTCAGAGACATGTGTGCACTACATAGGCATAGGGGATCATTTGTAGGACTAGTCCTTTGTAGGACTAGGCTGAATCAAGACTCTGGGTCCTTCTCTTCAGCAAACATTACTGAGTTAGTTGTATCCTTTCCTAAGTTGGATGTTAAAATACTTGGTTTCTCCACCCACTAAAGTATGCTGGTATTTCTGCAAAGAACAGCTTCTATGGAGACTGCTATTAATGTATTTTCCTATTGCCACTTGTTAGAATGTAAGTTTGCTAAAAGGCAGTTTATCCAAAATTTCTGGTTTTACCCAAGTATAAAATTTAAGATTTACTTATTGTGGGTTTAGTTCACTTATTCATTCATTCATACCTTTTGAGCTTCTACTATGCAAAATCAGACTGGTATAGAGATATAATAATAAACAAGATAGACAAAGCCCATGCTCTCATGGAGAAAATATTTTCATTGATCTTTGTTCCTGACACCCCCCTCCTTTTTTTTTTCTAATTGCTCTTCAAATACCCCCGTGTGGTTCAGCTGGTCTGACTGTGTTCACATTCATAAGAAAAATATGAGAAACCAATGTCTGAAGCCAGCTAGCCTAAAACCATAAATGATGAGCAGGAAAATGGCACTGCTCTGACTCTAACTAGGACAAGTTTCCTTAGGACAAGCCCCCATCTCCTCACTTGGAGTATGAATCTCTTCAGAGCTCCAGGCTGTCACTCACAGGCTTAGACTCTGGTATTATCACTAGATGCCTCTGTAACATAACCAAGCATCTCACACCCAGCACAGACCATTCTCTCTCTTCCTAGCAATGGTGATGGGATTAAAATAGAGAATCCAGCAGTGGCAACTAGTCAAACAGAAATTCCTCACCTACTTTTTGAAGTACTTCTGATTAATTCCTCTGTCTCTCTACAGGCCTCATTTATACAGCTGAAATTTGAGCAAATTTGTCTGTTTAGCTAGTCTTCAAGAACTCTCTAAATAAAAGGAATATGTCTTTATTTCTTGTTCTTCACTTAAGTGCTGCTGTTTGTTATCTCAATTCATGTCAACTGTGGAGAAAGTTCAGCATTCATATTAGCTCATTCTAACTGTTTGACAAGACTTTCCAATAAGGCAGAAGAAAACACTGAATATAGACAGTAGAGAAATTGGAGAGGCAGGGGCAATCTAGCTGCATAGAGAAATGAAGATGGAATGATGGAGAGAAAAATAAGAGAAAAGAAAAGTGAGACAGTGGGGCTGTGATTAAGCTTTCTCCCTTTAATCTCTTTCACTCTCCTTGCTCCAATCCAGCACTGGGACATCCAAGTAGTAGTGACAATGAATGGCAGAGACCACTGCACAAAGACAATGTAAAATAACAACAAAAGTCTTTCCTCACAATATAAGACAAATGTGGAAAGACTATTACAAAAACACAGGCCCCTGAAATCTGGTCCCCAACACTTCCAGACTCAAAGCCATGACCTGTGGCTCTCAGGGTCTCTGACTCTAATACTGCATAGACAGAGGAGCTACCATGATATTTATGGTGCATTGGAAGATCTCAAAGCCCACTTTGTATTCTTCCACATGACCCTGATCAAACCGGCCAGATTTGCAAAGCGCCACCATCCTAAAATGCCCCGACCAGCGGGGCAACAACGGGGACACGCGGGAACCGCCTAAGAGAATGAAACAAACAAGGGGCGCGAAAGAACGGAGGCAAGACAGGATTCTGATCAAACCTCCAAATTTTATTAAAGAACAGGAGTATATATGCATGCTCAGGAGGGGAGGAGAGGGGAAGAAGCTGTCGCAGGATGATTGGTCAGTGCGAACAGGTGGTATAGAAAGGGGGAGGTTCATTGCTTTGGCGCGCGCGGGTAACTTTGGCGCTCCTGCTTAACCAGGAAGTGGAGCCGAGCAGGAAATGACTCAGGGCTTTTTGCTCCCAACATCTCCTCCCTCTTTGTTATAAAAATGAGGGTGGGCCTTAACCGACTGGGGGAGTAGTGACCTGGTTCCTCCCGTGGGTTTCCCAGGCCCACTAGTCGTGGCTCTTGATATCTTTTGGGGAGGAGAGGCAGAGCCAATTGGATATGTGTAGATACCAACCTCTATGCAAACCAGGTATACTCACAGGGAAATCCGGAGGGGGTCGAGAAATTTTTATGACTCCCCCTGGGAAAAAGGAGGTCAGAAATTTCCATAGACCTTCCCTTGCAGTGCTTTTGTTCTGCACCCAGATCGGTACCCATACCTATCTTCTCCGTGGGAAGTAGGTAAGCATTCCTCTGGTCATCAGGCTGTCCCCATAGGGAGAGAGCTCTGACGGGTTAGGTAGTCCAGCCCTTGATCCAGCATATCCAGGCGATGGTAGTGCACCTGAATGGGCTTAGCCAAAACAGAGTCAACTCGTTGTTTTATAAAACTTGTGAGTTTTTTGAGGGCCCATGGCCCAAGGGACAGGATTAGGAGGAGACCAAGGAGGGGCCCAAGGAGGGGTAGGAGGTATGGGAAGATTCCGTTGAGCCCGCTCCAGAGGGGGTTCTCGAACAATTGTCTCCATCTTTGTACCAGATCTTCTTGGAGCCTTCTTATCTTATCTCGAACGATTCCCGATTTGTTGGCATAGAAGCAGCAGTGTTCCTGTAGAGCCAAGCAGATACCTCCCTGCTCTGCAGTAAGGAGATCTAAACCTCTACGGTTTTGTAGGACTACTTCAGCCAAGGAATCAATCTGATCCTGTATGTCATTGATGGTTCCAGAAAGGGCCTGAACATCATTTATCAACTGGAGAGATAACTTGTTATAGGAATGAACAGCTACACCTAGGCCGACAGATCCTGTGGCTGCGGCACCAGTGATCCCTAAGCTGACAAGCAAGGGAATAAATTGGACTGCTCGTTTTGATCGTCCTGCTATGTAGTCAAGACTAGGGAGAGGGACAGGTTCATCTCCCGGTATGAGGGATATATCTGGGAGAAGAGTGGCTTGGACACAGAGTCCTGTCCAGTTAGTAGGTAGGGCTGTGTAAGCCAAGTTGTTGCCACAAAGGAAAACCTGTCCGGGGGCAGGACAGATAGCTTGAGAGTGATTGGAAATAGTGGAGCAACTGGAAAAGGTTATAAATCCCACATCCACGGCATAACTGTCATTTTGAAATGAGCCTTGTAAACAATGAGAGGAATTAAAGTTTACC